>VDFB02225079.1:0-15470 GCA_007258455.2 Sequoia sempervirens
AACTAAAGATTATTACTGAATGTCAACTGAAGTTTGCATGCATGGCGAATTTGGCCAAAATTGAGAAGGTTTTAGTGAAGATGGCGCTTCATCAAATGTCAACTGAAGTTCAAAAGGGTCGAATTGAAGCATGAAGCATTATTTTGTGAAGCATGAAGCATATTTAGTGAAGTATGGCGAATTTGAAGTTGATAACTTCACTCATGAAAAGGGTCGCTATATTTAGTTTTTGAAAAGTGAAGCATGAATTAGTGAAGATGGCGCACTTTTCAAGGGAATGGCAACTTTAGTTTGAAAAGGGTTGCTATATTTAGATTATATTTGATTAAAGCATGAAGTTGGCGCATTCTTGAAGGCCAAACTGAACTTCCAAAAGGGTCGCTATTTTTAGCATAATTATTGCATGAATATGGCGAATTCCTTATCTCATTCTTATTGTTAACTAAAGTTATCAAAAGGGCACGCCTTAGGTCAATTTGATGAATCCAAAGCAAGGTTGAAGATGGCGAACTTGATAAAGATGGCTAACTGAAGCTAAAATCGCATGGATGAGTTAAACTGAAGACTTGAAAGGGTAACCCTAATGCGTCCACTTATTGAGCTTGTTCGAGTTTCAGTTAACTATAATGAGGACCAATTAGAAGCCAAGCGCCATTTTAATGCATGCTTTATTTAGTACGAATTTTCTATGATGAAATTCTATATATTTCAAAGATGGTGTCCATTATTGCATCATCTTTTGCTCTGAAGCTTGTATTCTTTTGAGCGACCAGCAAGCTTAAGGTGATTCAGGTGTCCGTTTTCAGCATTCTTCGAAGCTACGAGTTCAGATTGTTCAGAGGAAGTCAATTTTAGACTTTATTTCCACTTTGCATGCAGGTTTTATCAAGATTCAAAGAAGAGATTTGCAGATTTTTCAGAAGCAGACAAGCAAAACTTTCTATCTTCTGTCTTATTTCTTCTATTTCTCACCTTAGGTACTTTCTTCGCATGCCAGAGTAATTCAACACATATTCAGAATCTGATCATCTGGGTTCTCATATTTCAGCATTTGCAACAAGACCCACTTCTTAGATTTTTTCGAGAAAATCGCCCCATAGTCTTCATTCTGAAGCTCTGAGCTTTTTTCTGAGAATCTCTTTGCATGTGGGCTTAAATCACATTTTTTCGAGAATCCAGCTATCTGGGTTTGTTCAGAATTCAATTGTGCACAAAACCCATGTTCCAGAATTTCTTCGAAAATTTCTTCTGTCAGAAGCTATCTTTAGCCTTGTTCAGAGTTTTTCAGAAAGTTCTTCAAGCATATTCGACTTTACAGTCAAAAGTCATCATTTTCAAAATGCAGTTCAATCTCATTGATTACAAGGTGAAATCAGTCCTTACACATAATTTCACCAAGACTTCAGATACGCACCTAAATCATGTTTATCCAGTGGTCAATCTGAGCAGTTTAGAAGGTGTTAGCAGCAATTCGATGAGGAATCTTGAGCGTTCCGGGTTGCTGGCAGCGGCATCCATTCCTGTTTCTATCTTCGATCTTGAGTTCGTACTTGTTTGCATTAAGCATTATGACTCGTCTTCACGACAGATCAGATCGGTTGATGGAAGAGTGGTTTGTAGTCTCAAGCCGAAGGACATAGAGAAATGTTTTGCTATTCCTCCTCGTTCAGATAACTTTACTGTTGTTCTTGAAGCTTGTGAGAAGATATGGGATGCTGATCATCAACGTTCACAGAGAAAAGTTGCTTAGAAATGGTTGACAATTCAGAAAACTAACTTGCCTAAGAAGGTTGGTCGTGGTGAATTTAAAGCGGAAGTTGTTGTTTTGATAACCTTACTCAACCGAGTTACCGGTCAATCAGATGCTAACACTTTCCGTCCATGGATGTTTTACCTAATTACCAGAATCCTTGATGGCACAGAGCATTTTGATTGGGCTATGTTGATTAGTGACTGCTTACATCAACAGATTACTAACTTTCTCAAGTATCACGAGTTTCATATGATATCCTATTTGGTCTACTTGGTTGCATTTCAAGGTAGTTTCAGACTTCTTAAAACCAATGGTACTCTCGGTGTTCAGCGTATTCATGAGTATTATCCACAGCTAGAGTTTTCTCAGTCTGAGCAGGACTTTCGAGTAGTGAATGATCACTTTGCCATGAGAACCGTGAGAGATCTTGATGATGAGATGCACATTCGTATTTCAGCCGAGGCCAAATCAGCAATGGAGACTTGGGCAGATTGGTTCATACAGCTTCCTACTTTCACGTACCTCCGAGTTTATGGTTATGTTGGAGAGCCTCTGATGTTGCCGAGATATCCGTCAGACAAGATAGTCTTTATGGAGTTCCTCAGGCAAATGCAGCATGTTCACTTCTTTCTTCGTAGTCGTCATAAGACTGCGGCTAATTTTCCATTCTCATTGGGAATTTTCACATGTGATGCAACAACAGATGCTAGGCGTATGTCTACTGAGATAGAAAGGTTCAAATTCAAGCCTTATACTGAGAGACGTTCCTATGATCCTCTCAGTCATTATGCAAATCGGTTAGAGCGAGGGATTGCACATGCGCCAGCACTTGAAGATTTCTGGGCAAATTGTGAAGATGAATTCGAGGTTCGTCGTCGTCATTATTGTAGACTTACTGTTGGACAGCTCTCTGATTACTTGTCAGAAGATGTTGATGGTTTGTCCGACGATGATGGAGAAGTTCTTCTTAATTCTTATGTTAAGGATCAAGTTGCTAGGCAGCCACTTCGGGCCACCGACCGGGTATACAAGGAGAATACTTCTATCAAGAGGTTTCTAGACTGGCTTATCAAGACTGGTAAGTTATTCTTGGAGAGCAAACAAACACCTTAAGTCGGCCTCGTAGCGTAGCCGCCAGCGATTTCTTCGCCATTGCCTTCTACTTCTGTAGCAAGCACTGTGAGTCAAGGCTATCATACCTCCTCGGCGGGTTAGACTCGCGGGAAACACAGGAAAAGAGCTACCTCGTAGAAGAGGAAGCGTAAAACGCATTGAGAATGTTCTCGAGGTTCCAGTAGAGACAGTTATTCAAACTGAGCCTCACGTTTCACTTCCTAGTTCACCTCACGTTCCGCCTGTTGACATAGAATCTGAGCCTGAGACACCAATTCAAGCAGGATCGGAGACAACTGAACCACCACAAGTTGATACATCAGGGACCGTCTCTCCTCGAATTGAGAATATTGTTCAGTCTTGTTGGCTCGAAAAGTCTTTGGGAAGACAGAGGCGTGAACCGTCATACAATCTTGATTTGTCTGAGTTTGGTGAGCCTTATCAGAAGAGATCAAACAAGAAGATAAAGAAACAAGTGCACATTGAAAAGACTCCTGAATCAGAGATCGTTATTGAAGTTGCAGTGCCTCCAGAGGGTAAAAGCTTAGACGAGGTCGAAGTGGGTGACTTTACATTTACTAAGGCAAATCTTGGCAGGACCACACGAGAGACAGATGTATCTCTTCTTAAGATTGTTACCAATAATCTTGAAGAGCGTATCACGAAGGATGGAGAAGATAAGGCTTTACTCAAAGCTGAAAATAGTCAACTTCGTCAATACATTTCTGATCTTGTTCATGGGAATCCGAGTAGAGCACTTGTTCTTCCTCAGCACACACCTGCAGAGAAACGAAAATTGGATCAGTTGGTCAGTCATGGCAGACTTTTGGATGATTGGATTGACAGTTTAGTTGCTGCTGGTAAAACTCTTCTTGCAGATTTGTATCAGTTGAGGAGTGAGGCACATAAACTCCGTCAGGGTATTCAGTTGCTGGATATTTCAGTTGCAGAGAGTTTGGCAAAGGATCGTGTTCTTGTATCTCAGTTATCAGTTGCATACGATGCTTTGGAGGAGGTTGAAGATCAAGATAAAGTCTTCACTTGGAGAGAGCAGCATCTTCTCAGAACAGAAATATGTGAAAAGATCTCTACCAAGTTATTTTCACTGAAGGATGACGTGGTTGGAGTACTTGCACTTGTCAGTGGATTCGTTGTTCAAATTCCGTGTCATTATCTTCTCGAAGATGGCACGTATGTGGAGTTGGAAAAAGTTCAAACAGAGTTCGAGAAGCTGATTTATGATAGCCTTGAAGGTGCACCTATGGCGCCTAAGTTAGAAAATGTTTCAGTGATTGCAGCCAGTTTGAGAAAGGCGACTGAAGAATGCAAAGATGGTGTGCACACGATTACAGAAAGTGGCAGAGAACTAAAGAAACAGACTATTATTTTTAGCAGCATCAAAGTGCCAGATGACAGGGAGATCAATGAGTTCTTGGTCGAAGTGTTAGATCGAGTTGACATGGAGTGATCTGCCATTGAACGCGCTAATTTCTAGGGTTGAGTTCCTCGAAAAGGCTTAACTCGGACTTCCGCCTCGGCCCACTTGCTGACTTAACACATGCTTATCTCATCCTCGAAATTATCAACACAGGAGTTAGGATTAGGGTTTCCAGTTAACTGAAGGTAGTGGCCAGTTAACTTTGCTTTAAATAAGGACGTGCATGCTTGCACATTGTCCAATTAGGTTATTTGTACCAGTTAAACTGATGGTAACTTGCCAGTTAACTGTATAGTTTACTTCATTAGGGTTAGGCGCATGACTTGCATGCAGTGCAAGAACTGTAGTGAACTCAAAGTGATTTTAGGGTTACCTACACCTTGATGTATATAAATAAGAGCTTTTGCTCATTTGTAATTAACTTTTGCTTGAGAGAGAAATATATGCTGCACCTACCTTGCCCTCAATATTGCTCTTTTGGTATCTGTTCATGCGTCTTGGCTATTACAGTTAATTGTTATGCCACATAGGGTTTCAAGAGATTGTAATGGTGAATTCTTTCCATAGTTTAGATAAATCTGTCTTGTGAATCTTTTATTGTTATGATCAAACGTTATGCCACACAGGGTTTCGTAAGATTGTCATGATAAAACCGTTTTGTGAAGTATTTACTATGCTGATCGAGTGTTATGCCACACAGGGTTTCATAAAGTTTTCATGGTGAATCTTCTCTTAGCTTAGATAAATCTGTTTTGTGAATCTTTTATCATTACAATCGAGTGTTATGCCACATAGGGTTTCATAAAGATTTTGATGATAAAAGTTGTTTGTGAGTCTTTACTATGCTGATTAAGTGTTATGCCACATAGGGTTTCATAAGATTATCATAGCAAATTCTCAAATCTGTTTTGTGCTTAATAAACTTGTTCAGATTGAGATGATAGTTGCGCCACCTTGCCTTCAAGTAGGGAATCTGAATGCGTTTATCGTCTGATAGTCATAACCTTGCTCAGGTTTTCTCATACTTTCACGATTTTCTTGAGGCTGGATATAGTTTAGTTGTAGTTAGTGAATCTGCGAAACCAGAGAAAATTCTCAGCTGCAACGTATATAGTTTTCAAGAAAGCCTTGTACCTCTACAGCTGAAACAAAAAGACAGGATTTAGTTTAGTTTATTTCCATTTGCAAGTACTTTTGTAAAGCACAACGAGGGAGCTTCCCCTCCTAATTTGAAGAGCACTCATTGCGTAGTGTACATAGGTTGTTCGTAGCAACTCTTACTCCAGAGGTGTTAGTTGTTACGCCAACAGGTTTTAACTACATGTGATGTGATCTCCCATGTTGGGCTACTTGGCATGTCTTTGTGTTTGTGAGTTTTCTTTGGGTGACCCTTTGTTGCTCCATTGGCACAAGGATACAAAAGAAATGAATTTGTCGTGACATTCTTCTATTTGTATCTTTATTCTTCTCTATGTTGTGACCATTGTTGTCTTGTGTTTTCCTTCTGGGGATGATGTAAAGAGTTGAGACATTTAGATCTCTTTCATGATGACCCAAAAGTTTGTATGTTTGCTCGCTATGTGTCATTCCTCTATTGTGTTCGTTGTTCCACGAGTATTTGGGGAATGATGTCAGTTTCAAGCTCTATTATATCACTTTAGAAAAGAGGTATACTAACCCTTGATTCGTGGATCCCTTACATGTTCATCCTTTGTGTTGTTTGTTGCATTAGGGGCAACCCCTTATCATGACGTAGTTTATATGCAAATATATCATTGGCATAGGGCTTTCCAAATAGGCTCTCATGTCTTTATTGTATGGCATTTATCATTTTTCTACCTTAAAGCAATTGCCCACAACATGTTTTGCAATTTCTTAAAGGTGGGGGCATGCATTCACATTTTTGCTTCACTTTGTTCACATGTGTTGGACTTAGTGGTGTGCTAACATTGGCATTTTTGCTTCACTTTGTTCACACGCATTGGACTTAGTGGTGTGTTGACATTGGTATTTTTTCTTCACTTTGTTCAGACGTGTTGGACTTAGTGGTGTATTGACATTGGCATTTTTTTCTTCACTTTGTTCACATGTGTTGGACTTAGTGATGAATTGGCATAGCATCTTGATCATTTTTGTACCACCTTATTAGAATTATTAGGGAGCATAATTCTTGGTATGGTTGTCAATGGGCACACACCTAATGAATATTGGACTTCACTAGACCTTGTGTATTTCTCATTTTGCTACTTTGTCTTGGAGGCTCACCTAGTGAATATCAGACTTCACTAGCCTATGTTGCCTTTGGTTTGTGATTCACCTAGCAAATATCGGACTATGCGAGTCTGTGAGTCATGAATTCCTTTGGTGTAGATCCTAGCATAATGAAACTTGCTAGTCCATACCCTCCTTTTGCATTTTGTGTTGACATTGTATATGTTTGTCTATGTTGTCTTGTTGCATTTCATACATGTGTGTTCTTGTGCTTATGTTGTTTTGCCATGGGATCTCAGATCCTAAGGGCTTGTGCACTCCCCCTTGATCCTTAGTCATCATGTCTCCCCAACACTTGGATAATCGAACCCCTCTTGACATATTTTCTACCTTAGTGTGAGTTTGAGTGTAAGTTCATACTCTCACTAAAGTGGGGGATAAATGTAGCATCATAAATTGTCACCATTGACAAATTTACACTATGTTTTGCTCCCCCTTAAATTATTAGACCTAATTGAACACCTAATTTTTCTAAATTATGCATTTCATAGCTCAGTTTAACAATTACTGATAAATTGCAAGCAAAAAGCAAATGCATTCATCTAATACTTTGCAATCCACACCTTAAGTTTTGGAAAATAGGGCTAGGACATAAACGCCCTATGGCGAATAGGTCCCTTCTAGAAAAAGTGCCTCCTTATTTTGGCTCCAAATTCAAATATGTCAGTGTTGGCACTTTATTATTTGCAATTCAAGTGTCTAAATCAGCTATCGGGATTTGATTTGCGAGAAATTCAATAAATGTCTATAAATACCTAGTTATTGTATCATTTCAAATCTATCTAGCATTAAGTGAAAGGATCTAGCAAGAAGTGAACATTAAGAGCAAGAATTATTGTCAAGAGCATTATCAAGCATGTCAAGAGCAACATTTCATTGATTTATTGCAGCAATTCAAGATCCAAGCATCATGTCAAATCATATGTGAGTTTTTGCATGTTTATGTTATCATTGTTTGTGAAAGCTAACCCCTTTGTAGGCCTCTAAGCAATCCAATCAATTCAAACAAGCAAGATCCAAAACCTCGAGGGGATGTGCATGTCTTCAATCCTTCAAGGCAACCATTGAAGGGTGGTATGTTGCAACTCACTTTGTTGATTCATCATTCCTTCCTATCATTTATCCTTTAATCATTGGCATTGCCATTGTGGAAGTGAAAACACTAACACGAGGTTTGACTAAGGCAAGCCCCTATATTGCACAACCCTTCCTCTCCCTTTGATTGTGCAAGTTTCAAGTTTGAAGAGGACTGGAAGAAGCTTGAAAATCAATCATCTATTGTTGCAATCAAAACCCTACACCTTGTCAACTCATGAAAACTCACCTACAGAAATATCTGACAATGATCCGACAACTTTGCAGGTGGAAATGGAAAGCTCTGATCTAACACTATGGTGAATTAGTCCTCCAAAAACAAGCTCAAATTTATATCACGGGTGCACAATGTCCTGCTCTATCCATTTTTGCTATCTAAATTTGTCTATGACTTTCTATGTTTTTTGTATTTGCATCAAAACTAGAATTTACATCATCAGTCTAGTTAGATCATTGCATTTCATCCCTAAATTCATCATAGATTTGATCAAGGATTTATTTACTCACCTTTCAAATTGTAAGTCAATCATATACCGTGTCCAAACCCATCAAACCCCTACTACTCTCAAATCCTACATAAAATGTTTAGGAAAAAGGTGTCAAACCTTAAAGAGTGAAAATCTCCAAAGGATTGTTCCTCCTTTTCTCTTACATTTCAGGAAGGTTTTGGAAATAAAAACAATTTTCAATCTGGCATGTCTATAGAGAGGCTAACAAGGTAGCAGATAAATTGGCCAGCATAGGAATTGCCGGCACGTCAGAGGTAGTGGTGCATAATTGCCCACCCGATTGGGAAGAATTGTCGGTCCTTCTCAAGGAGGATAAAGAGGTGTGAGCAGGTACTTCCACAATCGAGGTCTGTGAAAGTACTAGTGCTCAAATAAGCTTTTGCGTGGTTGGGGTGATTGCGGTTGATTAAGCATCCAAACAAATTCGGGCAATCCAAAAAGCTATTAGCTATCTGCATTGGGCGTCCGAAATGGCACAACATTTGCTCTGTTTTAGACGCTCGCAACGGGTACCAATGGACAAAACACTGCTTGGTGAGTTGTATTTGAGTTGTTCATGTCCAATAAAGAAGTTGGGAATAGCTTAGATAAGGGTGGTGAGCAACATTAGGTGCATTCAAAAATGGTGCAACAGTTCGACGTTGTGTGCAAATGCCTCTCAGAGTCTCGTGAACAAGTAGTAAAATTGTTCAATCTACATGAAGAAGTCGCGAGGGAGGCTGTGATTAAGGTAGCCTGTTCGTTGGCATGGACTCGCAGCAATGTCCACGAAGAGGTCATCTACAAGCTTTTCTTCTCGACGACAATCCAAATCTTGGGTTCTCATTAGTGGGGGATTCGTTTTGCCAAGCATCTTGTATCTTCGGCTAATAGGGAGGCGGTGATGACAGCAATTGAAGGCATCCTTGTGCTACCAAAGACCAGCTTCCTGGTTGATATATTTGACATTGGTGCTAATGTAAGGGGTGGGGTAGCTTTGAGCCTGTATAGGGAGGGAATAGAAGGGAACAAATTGGGGGCTTTTGAGAAGTTTTTGAGCACCAATGAAGATATGCTATCCTCTTCTCATATAGTGTGATGTGTAGAATGTGCAGAGGGCTAGAGGTTCATTCTGCACAACTATCTTTAATTTCTTTTCATCCTTAATAGAAGGAAGCTACCCCATGGTAGCACTCACCAAAAAAAAATGTTGAAAATAAAGGAATACAAAAATTCAATAAATATTTTAGTTTCTATTTATCTTGAAAAATGTTTTAAAGATTTAAAACAAAAATTAATCATAAAATAAGCAAAAGGAAACATTAGAAAAGATTATTAATAGGGGAGAAAAAAATATGAGCAAGAAGAATTGGCCAAACCACAAAGAATTAGAAAACAAAAATTAAAAAATATGAAGAGAACTGCTACAGGAAAAAAAAAATTAAAAGGATGTGTTGAAGGAGCTACAATAAGAAAGAAAACTAAGGATAAGTGATTTCTAGGTTGGTAATCTTATCACAAATTTTCCAAGTAATTTGATAGTGTAAAAATTTAGTTAAATTTTAAACTGTTTTTCAAATATTATGATTATTAAATTTTTAAAAGATCTTGAAATTGAAATACATAATTTTTATTTCTCTAATTTCACTCAAAATTTTCAGTTATATACTAAAAATTTTAATTGAAGTTTTATATCATATTTTTTAACTAAATAAAAAAAATTATATAACAATTTCTTTATATAATTCTAATTATAATTTCAATATAATTTTAAAAAAGAAATTATTTAATTATTCAATAGTTAAAAGTTTTATATATATAATATAACTTTTATTTTAAAAGATTAAACTAAAAAATAAAAAAATATTACAATTAAAAGACCAGCGGGCCTGTGTATGGTTCATGGCCCATACACAGGCCACGACATGTGTGCCTTAGAACTTTAAAATATATTTATTTTAAATTTTTACATTAATTTATTAAATATTACTGTATTTAAAGATTTTTAATTTTGTTTACTTTATAAACTTCAATTTTTACTTTTTAAATAAATAAGAAATACTTTAATTTTTATTTTTTTAATAACATTTAGTGAAATTATTTAAATATATATAAGGAATTATATAAATATATATGGAATCCTTTTATTGCAATCTAGTATATTGGTACATGAGGTATTTTTTAGAAATGGAAATCATCAAATTGTGAGTACAAAGGTATCAAAATATCTAATATTCCGGCTATCTCAAACTGAAAGGTACTTCACTTGTCTCTATTGTCCACCACTAGTTGGGACTGAACTCTACACAATCATAGCTAAGCTTGACCAAACCCACTATAACTCTTTGGTAAGTCTTTGTTTTTTATTAGGTAAGCAGAGTTTTGAAAGGGCCTCGACCTTTGTACAAGAAAATGATAAAGCTCGAAGCACAACCAAGCAACAACTAACACCTAAAAAGGACAACAAAAGACAACAAAACTAAAAGACCGTCCAACCCACCCATAGTTAGGGTGATTTAAAAAATTATTCCTATGAACTTTTTTATATCTCAAACTGAGGATACTTCTCCCCAAAACTAACTCTTTTGCACAAAAGAGGAGTCATCAATCACTGACAGAACCTTCACCCATCCCCAAGGCATTAAACGAGGGATTCATCAACAAACAATCCATAGGGGAGTACCCTTTAAGATTTGCTTTCTAAACTTCCTGAAAGATAGGAGTAATGGAATCCTCCTTAAAAGTTGGCTTATGGTCCTTCTTCCAAACAAAGTGTTGTTTAAACAAGAAGTGGAAGTATGACCCACTTTACCACAAGAAAGGTATGATCCTTCTTCCAAACAAGTGTTGTTTCTTATTCTTTAAATCATCAAAGAGTCTCCATAGTCAATCTACTGCACCCAAGCTCCAAACTTTGAAAATAAGGTAACCCAAGTGGGGAGCTTCCGATTTTTCTCCACAAAAACAAAATCTAGCAAATAACAATTTTTTCATAAATTTAGTGATCTTATCAATAGCACAATATTGCCCAAAAGAATTGGCAATAGACATGAAAATCTTCTCATTCCAAAATTCCAAAAGGTAGCCCATGCAAACAAACCCAAATAGGAAACTTGAAAGTTTCTATCATAGGGTTGAAACCAGGTGACCAATTTTGAAGATTTAAACCATTTAAACCTAGAAACCAAGGGCCATCAAGGACCCTAGAACTATCCTCCTGATAGGAAAAGGGAAAAAAAAACATTCAACATTGCAAATACCTTAACCTTGCCACAGAGCTTCCAAATCCGAAGGATCCATCTTCTCACATTATCAATATTGAGACGATTACCACAAAATCTCCCAACAAGCAAGCACCTCAACCAATCTGCCGTCTCAACAAGAAGAGAATCAAGAACATCAATAATGGTTAGTCTTTGTTTCCTAAACCCAATTTGTAACTTTCCAGATTCTAATTTTTTGGAACAAATTTTAGTAATTAGAAGCGATTGTTTATTAACGACTAAGTCTCCATGGTCCACAGCTAGTGAGGACTGAACTCTACACAATCTTAGCTAAGCTTAACCAAACACAGTACAACTCTTTTGTAAGTCTTTCACTTCTGAACCCAACTTGCAACTTTCCAAATTATAAACAAATTTTACTAAATTTGTGACTAGAAGGGATTGCCTATTAACCACTAGTGACAATAGTTTAACAAATTTCAAGCTTCTGGAGAATGCTAGTCTTTGCTTTTATGATGGTTTATTGTCTCGATCTGGGAAAACACTCAAGAACGATCTTTTCCATACAATTCTTTTCACTTCACCTGCATTATTATGACATGATTACTCTGGTTAAGTAACAAGGAGATTTTCATCTTTTGTAAATTGCTAAACTTTCTGGTTAATCTCTTTGGAAATCTCCAAAAACAGAAGCAATTTCAAATGTTCCTAGAGGTAGGATTCACAAAGACGTGCATGTACATGTTTGAGATGCCAACTTCATGAAGGAAAACAGAACTTTTATTATTTTTGGAGAAACATTCAAACCAATAATAAATAATATACAATCATGTGTACATTGACATTATAAAGGGCTATCGTTCAGCCTTCATAAGAATAAATAATGAAATAAAAAGAACCATGCACTAAAAATAGAACTTCGGTAAAACGTATAAACAGTTTTACTGGATAAACTGCAGAGTGACTAAGAATTTATCATAAAATACAACCACATTCTTAATCTTCATTTCTCTCACTGATCAGTGGTTGCCTTTCCATGTTTGTATCTTCAAAATATTTCCTTTGAAATAAGGATTTTGATCTTAAACTATTACCTTGCTTTCTTAAAATATCCTGCTCGAGTTCTTCACTGGAATTCTTCGATCTTTCAGCATTTCCCTGCATATGGGAAAGACAAACCTGAACAGCATCGTGGACCCTCACAAAATACCACTCCCTCCCAATGAGTTCAAGGACACCAGATTTGGCAAGTGTCGACATAACTTCTTGGTTAGGATTGGAGATTGCCATCTGTATAGATGATGACAGGAAAGAAAATTATACTTAGAGAATGCTTAAGGTATGATGAGAAGAACAAAAAAATAAACATCTGAGACATACATGTAGAATAAATCATTTCGTCTTAGCTTTATTCCATTAGATCATGCTCTATTATTTTATCCCAATTCAGATTCCTAAAACTCATTGCAAGAGAGAAAAGCATTTAAGCCACAGCTCTGCCAGATAGTCTTTAGTCCCACCTACCACAGAATATTGTCCTTGATATAAACTAGAAAAAAGACACTTCATTTAATCAACAGCCTTTGCATGTGTCTATGTTATTGTAAAGGAATATGCTTTGCGAGCAGTGTGATATACTACACCTGTATGTCACGTGTTTTGTACTCATGATAGAGTTCCTTCAAGGCTTGAGCAGCACTAGAGTCAATATAGGTGACAGCTGTACAAAACATTATTAATTGAATGGCATGTTATTGTTATATGCTGTTCAAGAAACCAACATTTAATAATTAATTGATTCACTGAATGCAATTAACTTCTACTTCATTCCATGATGGCTAGCGAATTAACATTAATGAATTGTATCTAGAAAAAAATATCAACAAATTATTAAAACTTGAAAACTAAATTAACATCAAAACAATTCATGTAATTCAAATATAATCTTTTTACAATTCCCCAAAATATAATATATAGAAAACATTGTATAGGTGTAACAAAAACTGTCTCGGATCAAAAGAAATAAAACAGAGATACATCATTGTAAATGTAATCAAATCTTTATCAAATAGGATCCTAAAAATCTAAGAATAAACTAAGGTCTGAAATTCTGTGTGAGAAATTCTTAGTCAAAGACGATTTTCAGATTTCTTCTCTTAATGCTGAATGTACTGATTGCAGAACATTAATAAATTTCGATGTTTGCATATCAAGAGTGGAACTCCTTTTTGTATGTAAGGAGACCCGCCCCCAAGGGATGCGTCTTTTGAGAGGACGTGTCTCCACGGAGACACGTCCACTCAAGGGATGTGTCCCTTTGGGCGTGCGGGTTTCCTTTACAACCGATTATCATTCGGTTAAACATACTTAACACATATACCCCCTCACACATGGCAGATATATATTATATGAATTCCGAATTTTATTCAATGTGTATTTTGAACATCATTTATTTAAATTCGATTTTATACATGCATTATAAAATTCGATTTTACTTATTTTAGAAATATTAAATATAAAGAGCAATTGATCTTATATAAACGATGATGATGCTTATAGCAATCATCGTTTATATCTGACCTAAGCTATCATTCATCAACACTCCCTCTTAGCTAGGGAAGATATTTCAAATCAAAATAAGTGGAGATATCACCTTCACACGTGATATCGAAGATATGATATGTTTTCTCAATGTTGTCAAGTCACATGACATTCTTCATAACACATCTTCATTATGGTATGTGCACTGACATCAAGTCACATGATTTCTACCATAATTCATGGCATATCCACGGATATAAATATCCACCATGATTATCTCTTAAGGATCACAATGATCTTCAAATGATATCAAGTCCCATGATATCCATCAAAGTGTCCAAGAGATACTATCATGACATGTCCACAGATATCAAGTCACATGATATCTATCATGATAGTTTATCATTGTAGAGTCGTCACTTTACAATGTCAAATACAAGTGCTCATTATTAGAAAGATCGTCACCTTTCAATAATGTACACAAGGGGAGTAGGCCCACAAGGTCATGGAGTCACACACATAACAAAAGAGTTTACATATTAAACATCTTTATATATTAGTACAATTTATAAACAATTTGTATTTCAAACATAAATAACAAATTACATTTCAACCATACCAAGTTTCTTCCTGAAGTGCTCTACCTTGATTCGAGAGAGAGCTTGGTAGTCTCTACTGAGTTTGATCATTTGTACTGATATGCTCAAGCGAATCACTTTCCTTTCCACCATATTTCTTGCGCAGTAATGATAGGGGATCTCCAATGTGCTTAGATCCAAAAAGAGGTCCCACAAAGCGATTTCTGACCAAGCGCTTCTCTTGCTCCCCGTGAGGGCTGCCATGTATTCAACACCGTTGGAGCTCTGTGAAGATTGTTTTCACTACAAATCCAGGAGATCATAGCTGATCCTAAACTGAAGCAACACCCTGATGTGCTTTTCCGATCGGTTACACTTCCAGCCCAATCTGAATCAAAGTAGCCATGTAGATCTAGTTGTTCAATCTTGTAGAGAAGACCATATCCATTAGTGCCTTGAATATATCTCAAAATATGTTTCACAGCCATTAAGTGAATTTCCTTTGGTTCACACATGAACTGGCTAAGAACATTTACTGCATAACAAATATCAGGTCTGGTGTTAACCAGATACATCAAGGATCCAATCATCTGTCCGTAAAGGGTTGGATCTACACACTTGGATTCTATTGCTACTTCTTTCAATTTGTGAAGGTTGGTTTCCATAGGTGTAGACATTGGTCTACAGTCCAACATTCCAAATCTCTTCAGAATATCAATAGTGTACTTCCCTTGGTTTAGTATAATGCCCTCTGATTTCTGCCATAATTCTAAACCTAGGAAGTAGTGTAAAATGCCCAAGTCTTTCATGTCAAATTCAAAAATTAGATCCTGCTTCCCTTAAGTAATGAGGTGATCTTCTCCTGTTATCAGCAGGTCATCAACATATAAAATAATTATTAGCATATCACTTTTGATTACCTTGAAGTAGAGATTGGAGTCAGCATCATTCTTGGAAAATCCTAATCCC
>VDFB02225082.1:0-14858 GCA_007258455.2 Sequoia sempervirens
ACACAAAAAGGGAACATATGTATTGTGAAAGACAAGCTATTTTCAATTGAGGAATATTGGGAACTACATGCAAGAGGATTGTGGCAAGAGCCTACACCATGTGATGGCTTGTGTATGATTTATAGGTACCTTGCATCAATTAGGTATGTCCCCATGACTGCATTTTATCAAGGTACTCTTCAGGACTGCATTTTGTAAGACCCTACCTAAGTTTCTTATTTAAAATCTAAAAAAGTAAAAATAAAATAAAATTACGATCATACCAAGCCTACATAGGCCAAACACAAGATGGTTCTTGCATTGCATAGGCTATATTTTTAGAATATTCTACCAATACAATTCATATGATTGAGAACACTTACCTGAATTGATCACATATCCCAGTGATATTTGATTTAAATCAAGATTTTAATTTAATTGATATGTCTATCACAATTTTTTTATTCTTCACATCCTCATATGATACAAGAGAAGAGTATATGAAAATTTTCAAGATCCATCAAGATTTACAATTTAGGTATCTCAATAAATAGTAAGAAGAAAAAATCCCACAAATTTTGATACTATATAAGAGTTGGTATAGAATTCTCTATACTATGAAATGTTTGACTAAAGATGTAGCCATCTAAGATCTAGGAGATTCAATGAAAGCACAAGAGAGACCAAATTTGATAGAATAATCTCAGGTTTGACTTAGAGGATCAGACCTACTCGATGCATGTGGCTTGTGTGCAACTATGTGCATCCTTAGGGACAGGTCTTGCCCCAACTCACCCACTACTCTATCAAGGTGGTTGTGGGGATGGGTCGCAGAGACACTGTGGATTATCATATATATATATAACACGTACATATATATACAGACACATATATTTGTGTTGTACAAAATAATGTTAGCTTATTAAACTCAATAATGCCTTAATGAAACATTTTATCAAAGAATTTAAGAGAATAAAACAAATTTAAAGCAAACTGATTCTTCAAAGTTGTCTCATAGTCCTCTATCTCCAAGGATTCATAGTAAGCTTCTTACTCTCAGATTATCTAAGAAAAAGCTCTGCAAAATGAAAACCTAGGGAGTGAGTGAATATGCAAGATGGAAGAAACTAAGTTCCTATGCTAAATGATGATGAAATGACATAGTAAATATGCAACTAATGGATATGAAAATGCTTGAGATAATGAAACTATGATTCTATTTTATGATGCTTGATGGCTGGAACTCTATAATTCTCGCATTCTACAAATAATCCTCTCTTTTCAAAGAGCCAAGAGGTCTTATTTATAGATTTTTGAAGGCAAAAGCTTAGTTGAAAAAGATCAACAGTTGAGATTGAGTCTAGATAAATCAATGGCGAGAGATAGAAAAGTTGGAGAAGATAATGGAGAAGGGATAAAGATTTATTCCAAAAGACTAGGAAGAGGAATATGAAGAAGATTCCAAATTTGTTGAATAGATAAAGCACATTTAAATTAAAATTGAATTTTTTAATTTTTCTTGAGAAATAGTTGTAGACGTGCTCAATTGGTGTTTTAAATTTTGGAAAGAATTATAATATTTCAATTTTTGTAAAGAATTTAAATATTTCAATTTTTGAGTTGGAGGAAAATGAAATATTAAATAAAACAAATATTTGAAACTTGTTTATTTCATAAAAGAGGAAAATGAGAATTAAATAAACTTTTGATTTAATTTATTTAATTAAGAGGAATATGATAATTAAATAAACTTTGTGATTTATTTTTTTAATTAAGAAAAAGATGGTAGGAAAATGGTCAATAATTAAATAATACAAATTATTGCAATTGATTATTTAATTAAAATAATGGAGAAGATAATGGAGAAGGGATAAAGATTTCTTCCAAAAGACTAGGAAGAAGAAGAGGAAGAGTATTCCAAATTTCTTGAATGGATAAAGCACATTCAAATCAAAATTGAATTTTTCAATTTTGGTTGAGAATGATTTTTTCAATTTTGGAAAGAATTAGAATATTTCAATTTTGTAAAGAATTAAAATATTGCAATTTTGAGTTAGAGGAAAATGAAATATTAAATAAAAAAATATTTGAAACTTGTTTATATAATAAAAGAGGAAAGTGAGAATTAAATAAACATTTGATTTAATTTATTTAATTAAGAGGAATATGATAATTAAATAAACTTTTGTTGTTTAATCAATTAAGAGGGGGAACGATAATTAAATAAACTTTTTGATTTATTTATTTAATTAAGAAGAAGATGGTAAATAAATAAACTTTGTAATTTATTTAACTAAGAGGAAAATGATTAATAATTAAATATTACATATTATTGTAATTGATAATTTAATTAAAATGAAAGACTAAATAATTAAATAAAACAACTATGGGAAATTGTTTATTTAATTAAAATGATGGAATTAGAAGAATGTGAAGACAATGAAATAATTAGAATAATGAACTATATAAATAAATATTTCTATTTATTTAATAGTAGAGGAAAAGAATTAATTAATCAAATAAAAGTATTTAATTAATCATATTTATCTAGACCATTTTTAGGTGTATACATTTTTCCCCTCTTTGAAGTGATGTGTTTTACACATTGCTTCAAAGAGTAATTTTGCTTCTAGTAGTGACAAAAAAAATTCTGATATGCCCTAGACAATGATTTCAAAATGATAAAGGATATATGCCCCCTCGAGAGATAAATCGATGAATTTTGAATTTGATGATTGATTATGATGATGATTTGATGATATAGAGATGATTTATCTCTCGATAGAGAAATATTGATTCCTCCAATTGATTAAATGTTGCTCTGTATTGCCTCCTTGTGCTTGATGATTGATGATCCCTTCAGCCAATTGATTTGATGATGTTGATGATTAACCTCATGATAGGCGAGGTTCAATGATTTATTGATGATTGACTTCATGATAGGTGAGGATCAATGATAGATTGATTAACAATTGACCTCATGATAGGCGAGGTTCAATGATTGATTGATTGATTAACCTCATGATAGGTGAAGTTGAATGATAGATTGATGATCACAAGATTTGATGAAAGCTGATTAGATTTGATTGATTGATAGGTAGTGATGGAGCTTCTGAAATTATTTTCAATTTCATCCTTGCCATATGGTTTTGATCTTCATGTGAAACCCTTATTTCCATGAAAGAAACAGGGTTTTGTTCACAGCATGGTCTATGTGTTATAATTCTCAGTTGACTTATCCTTCCAGTTGGCTAGTCTTTTAGGTCACTGTTGAGGTCAATATTTTTTGTTGATTATAGGCCCCTTTTTTATTTTTTAGATTGCAGGAATCAGGTAGCACGACCCCCTATAAACTGCAGTGCACCTGGTAAACTTTTTAACGTGACTGGCGACTGATTACAGACCTTGTTACCCGATGCACTGGTCATTGTTTTTCTCGTCACCCCAAGTCCCTTTTCCTAAAGTTAGATTTAAATTTTTATGTGGAAACTTAAGCCTTAAGTCATCCACCTCAACGATCATGTCATGGTTAAACCCAGTCATGTCCATTTAATGCTAACGTTGCTTGGCGTGAAGGTTGTAGTGATTCACAGATCTTGGGGTAAATCTCCACCATACCTCGCCAACTCGTGAGAGTCAAGTGTCACCAGGTTAAAAGTAGTGAGGTGAACAAAAATATGATGCGTGTCATGGTACAACCATGAGACCCACTCCCCACTACTATGTCCATGACTCGACATCTTTGATGAACAATGAAGATACATTTTGACGAATGACCCCTGCCATTCCCCAATCTCTCACTGGTTTGAAATGATTGATAGATAAAACTAGTGAGATCAGCGATATGGTGACACCTGTCCAAGTTAGTGCAGCTCACAGAGGCCCCACAAGGTGAAGACTTCATGGGTGTTGTCATAATAGTGGTTTACAATTCCTGAGAGGAACAAATTTTAGCTGAAATCACATATTTTTAGAAAATATAATGATTTAAGCCTTTAAAAGTTCCATTTTAAGGATTCCAATTAAAGAGGGTTTGATCAAATCACCTTAGATCAAACCCCCTTGGATAGAACCTCGCTAGTTTTAAACCATACCTATAAATGCGTCTCCTTTACACCTATCAAAATGCTGATAAAAAATCACTTTTGATTTAGATTTTGGGGATCAAATGAATTCATTTAAAATTTATCTCAAATGATTATGGTATTCCTCAGAACAAGCTATCCAATGAATATAATTTTAATATGTTTTGGTTTTGTTATGTATTTGTTTTTTTAAGTTTTATTAAACATAGGTTTTTCATCTAAAATGAATTTTTTGTTCTTCACATGTGGAAAATAAAAGATTATCAAAAAAAAAAAAATTGAAAAATATGAGTGCACCAAATATTGGAAGTCCTTTGATCCAACAAAAATTAAATTAAATTTTGACATATACAAAAAAGTTACTATACAAATGATTATAACCAATTGTAATTTGTTTGACTTTGAAACTTATTAAGGAAAAAATATTCAATAAAAAACTATCTAACCAAGTGGAAGCACTAGATATCAAGTTACAACTCTAAATTTGAAAGAATTAGAATTTTATCCTTCATGGAAAAAAAGTTGTGTTATACTAAGGCCACTTTTAAAAATGTTGTTTTCTCAAAAAAAATCTATTTTCGTGTGGAGATGGAAAAGAAGTGCAATTTGATTCCAAAAATTTTGAAAAAAATATTTTTAGAATCTACAGACAAAATTTGATGAGACTAGTTTGCACCATCTTCAAATTCCTCACAGTTTAGCCGCTATAGGTGCCCGAATGTGAAGATTTAGTTAAAAATAATAATTTCAGTGTCCAGTTTGGCCAAAAATTGTAAACCACTATTATGGGATCACCCTCATCTAACATGGGGGAATGTAATTGGTTATAATGCACCTCAGCATAGCATCGCTAGAGGTTAGCACTAGTCAAGGAGAATCCAATCATCTGATCAGCCATCAAAGTAGGTGATCTTGATGGATTATATTTGAAGGGTGGTAGAGACCACATGATGGTCAAGTATACTATGAAACTAGACTCCACTAATGGATAAATTCCTACAACACGGTCAAGTCGATCCCAAGGTAATCATGGTGATTGGATTATAGATTCCCATGCAAATGGGAAATAAACGGTGATGGTACAATTTCCAACAAATTGCCAGGGTCACACGTGTTTGAAATTGATTGTGAAAGCCATCATCCCTCACGATAAATATGGTAGAAATAGTTGCTAATTGTGCCATCTGATTCTAGTCATATTTCTTTTCTTGAAGTGTTGAAAGGTTAATGCAGTTGATTCATGAGCAAGATGAAGAAGGCAGGGAAAAAGGTGACTAGGTTGAGTTAACAGAAGTATAATCTTGGTGTAGAAGCCTCCACTACCATGAAGGATGACAAGCTTAAGATAGCCCCAACTAGGTGTAGCCATAGGCTGCATTTTCAAGGTGTCACTGGTGAGCCCACAAGCAATAAAGGCAAAGGAAAGCAACCTGGGTAGTTTACTAGTGGAACTCAATGAAGGGTGAAGTATGGATAAGGTTCCTATGGCCATCAATTTTCTCTCATTAATATCACTAGTGGCTCTATAGACAGCAATAGCAAGGCTGACTTTGAATATGCCTACTGCTTGGAATTCTTGAATGAAGACATACCTTCCAACCTGGAGGTAATTGGCATGCTTCTTGTACCTGTTAAGACCCCTAGTGGGCATGATATCCCTATCCCAAGCAGTGACGAAAATGAGGGAGAGGTCGAGGTTTCTTCTCCTCTCCCTCCTGCTTACACCCAGAGTGGACGTCTTTATCGGGGAAGGGATATTTTTGGGGCTATGTAATGGATTGTTGATGTGGCTAGGTGTGTGTGTCTATGAAGGGTCTAAATTTTTTGTTGTGGATGATGATTAAGTGTGGTTGGTTTTTCCTTTTTGGCATATTGGCACCCGTTGAGTTTATAGTGATTATTTTGTGCCTTTGTGGCATTTTGGGTGCTAGATTGCGACAATGTGCACAACAATGATGAATATTTTGGCGGGTCTTCTACATTCCTCTCTTGGGTGGCAGCTACACTTTCAGTATCTCCTCATTTTCAACATCTCATGTTGAGGTCTTTTACGTGGAGAATTTTGAAATGCAATCAAAATTATAATGAAATGAAAATTTGTAATGAAATTACTGGTGAGCCCAAAGCTTGTTGCTCCTTGGACTTATAAAGGAAAATCAAGCCTCACCTATAAAGGAGGAAGAACAAATTGGTTAGGTCCAAGTCAGATGTATAGAAAATAGATGATACAAATATAATAGTGCATCTACTTTCTGGTCTTTGGATGAACATTGGCATATTTTCTTAAATTGTTATACAAATTTCATTGATGAATATGAATACAGGTCTAAATCTGATATATTTTCTCTCCTTTCATGAGTGTTGAGTAAATTTTGAATGGAAATGTTAATAATGTTTTTGTTCTTCTTTTGAATGTCAATTCAAATGTATGTAGATTTGTTTCATGCCTTGGTTCAAGTAATCAATTAAATTCTCAAATGAAGTCATAGATTTACAATTATTTATTGGGGATTCGATAAGTAGTGATGTATCAGATATTGGGAGCTCGATAATACAAAGTTATTATGTGGGTAGTCCATTTTCTTAAATTTTCAATTCATCTTTGTAGTATTGATCAATGTTTATGTGACTCCATTGCCCAAATATATAAGGCACTAGTTTATTTCATTAAGATCTACCTAATGGGTTGATCAAATTGTGGTACGATGACTGGCCTTGCTTTTAATATGAATTTATCTAAAAATTTACCTTAATCTTTACATAAATTTTGTGTTCTATGTCAGTTGGGTTAACATTTGTTGAGATGGTAGCAAGTTACTTAGAAATAAACCAGTTTTCTAGTAAGCTCTACATTTTTCCTTTTAGTTTAAATGATCTATGTGTAGACATCCAAATTTGGACACTTAATTTATCCAAATTTATCACTTTTCGTCTAAACATCCTCTTATCCTAGTTAATTAAATAATATTACTATTATTTAATTAATATCTTTAATTCTGCCAAATCCCTAAGGTATTTAATTAATAATTAAATACTCCACCTCTTAATCCTTCATCAAATAAATTAAATAAATATTACATTTATTTAATTCCTCACATGTCATTTTCATCTAACTTCTAATCCATTTCTATCTTTTCATTATGATGTGCACATGCTCAACTTTTGATTAGGATGTGTCACATCCTCCAACTTTTGCAAGTTGGTTTTAATCCTAATTAGCCCTAATTATCCTCTAATTACTAATTAATTAAGCCTAATCATTCTCCAAGGAATTTTAATTCCTTTTTATTTTTCCTAGATTCCCTCCTTTATATGTGAATTTTTAATTCACATTCCATTCTTCCAAGGCTTCTAGAACCTTGGACTTGTCACAATCTCCACATGTGACCCACCTTGGACTTGTCACAATCTCCACATGTGACCAAGTCCCACCTTTTTGGAGCCCACCTTTTATCCTCTAGACCATCCTATGAATGTGAATTTTTAATTCACATTTATCCTCCCAACCACCTTTCCTTTTCCCATATAGATTTTTGAGGAATTCTAAAATTCCTCAAATGTCCCTTTCACTCCCACTTGGGGACAAGAAATCTTTTTTTGTGGAAATCCTCTCATCCTCCAAGGTGCATGTCCTTTTCCACCTCATGTACCTTTTTGACAACTCATTTCTATCTCACATCCCTTTGTCCACTTCACCCTCCACATGTCAAGATGTGAGGGCTTGTGGGTTCTCAACCCACCATAGCCATTCATCTTGACCTTGTTGGATCAATCTTGACCCTTGAATTCTCTAGAGAATTCAAAATCTCCTATAAATACCCCCTCCTCAAGGGCATTTGAAGAAGACTTTCATTTTGAGCACCCTTATACTGCCCATTTGCATTTTGAACACTTTGCACTCTCATAACTACATGCTGTCCATTTGAATCCTCAAGCCTTTTCAATCATTTAGTCATCTTTGTTCATCATCTTGCATATTGATTCTTGCATTTAGACATTCAAACAATCATCTAAGGAGCACACAACCAATCCAAGCAAGGGCCAATCAAAGAGGTATCAACAACAAGGGAGGTAAAAATATTTGTGTTTCATTTTATTTGCATTCATTTTTGTTGAACCACTCTTTTGGCTAATCTTGAGGTGTCCTTGGTATTTTGTTATTCATGTTTCTTAGTTAGTTATTTCACACATTTAGAGTAGTAGGAATTCCAAGGTATACATTTTTGGCACGCCTGGTGGGACCCACACACAGGTCTTGCATTTAATGTTTCTTTGAGTTAAGATTTTACAAGAAAAGCTCACAGAAGTGTGGTAGCGCCCCCACAGAATTGCGGTAGCGCCCCCATAGAACTGCAGTAGCACCCCGCCCTCACAGAGTTGCGGTAGCGCCCACAGAGAGTTGCGGTAGCGCCCCCACAGAAGTGCGGTAGCGCCCTCACAGAAGTGCGGTAGCGCCCCCATAGAGTTGCGGTAGCGCCCCCACAGAGTTGCGGTAGCACCCTCATAGAAGTGCGGTAGCGCCCCCACAGAGTTGCGGTAGCGCCCTCATAGAAGTGTGGTAGCGCCCCCACAGAAGTGCGGTAGCGCCCCCACAGAGTTGCGGTAGCGCCCCCACAGAAGTCAAGGGCAAATACCATAGAGTCATTAATAGAAGTTGGCGGCAAAGGTTCTTTACAGAAAGGTAGCCAGCCTTTGTAGAGGTCATGTAGCGCTCTGTAGCTGCAAGATAGCCTTTTACAGAAGGCGGCAACGCCTTTCACAGCGTCAAGGTAGCGCCGCAGAAAGTTACTTATGTGAGCACCCTTCACAGAGCGCTGGGCGGCAGCCTTTACAGAGTTGCGGTAGCCCGCAGTTGCGAAGCCTTTACGAGTTGGCGGCAAATTTTACAGAAGTTGCTGTGATACCAAGCAGAGTTGTGGTAGCACCTTCACAGAAGGCGGTGAAGGCCCTTACGCAGCTAAGGCAGCTTCACGAGTTGGGCGGTAGCGCCAGAAGGCGGGCAGCCTTTACGAGTTAAGCAGATGCCTTCACAGTAGTTAAGCGTACTACGCCAGAAGTTATAAAGAAATACGCATTTACGCAGCGTGGCTACCAGAGTTGCGACAGCGCCTTCATGCTGCGCAAGCAGAAGTTGGGCGCAGTTACCAAGAGTTGGCGGCAAAGCACTTGCCAGAATCAAGGCCTTTCACAGAAGTTAAGGCAGTCACTTTAACAACACAGTTTGGAGGGTAAAATGGACGTTTTGGCTTCGTTTTTGCTCTAGTTTTTTGCTATATTCACGTGATAACTCTCTAACGTTGTTCTGGCAAGAATATTGCTATTTTTCACTAACGTTTTTGTAGCATATTGTGGCAAAATTTGACCAAAGGCGAAAAAGAAAGAGGACAACTAACATTTGTTTGCAGGGGCATCTACATAATCAGACTTTCAAAAATTATATTTGCTGCTCTCAAACATAGTCTAATTAGGGGGATTAAATCTCATTGTTTGCTGTGGTTGCTTATTTTTGTGTTACCCAAGGGGGCATTGATTTGTTTTCACTTTCCTCTTGCACTTCATGTGAGCCTGGGGAGTAGTTGGAAACAGTTAGTGTCTTCTTTTTAGTGGGACCTGCTTGGGGATTTCATCACCCCAAGGGACGATTCCAACCACGTGTACCGGCGGGGTATATAAAGGGGGGAGAACAAAAGTTGTACCCCAATCTAGTTGCATTGTAATTGGCAGAGTGTCGAAGCTAGGGTGATACCTAGATAGACGTGAAGAGTTGGTCCGAGCCTTTCAGTATCTTGTTGGGGTTCCCGACTCACGCTTGTGATGGACTGGTGTTCACGGTTGTACCTCACGTACCAAGAGTATATCGAGGACTCCCTAGAAGCCTTGTGTATCCTAGATTAAGACTTTGCCTTGCCATACCCGTAATATTAATCATAGGATTGTGCTTGCTTGAGGTGTTTCCTTGTAAAAATTCTGTCAAATTTTGATACTTTTGACTTGTTTCATCATTTTGCGTCATTTCCATAGCCTTTGCCATCAAAAACCAAGCTTTGTTCCCGTAGAAAAGCGGTAGCGCCCTGCGCAGAAATGTGGTAGCGCCCCTGTTTTTGCTGCAAAAAGGCGGAAACGCCTTGATTTTGCTAAAAACGCCCCTGATTTTGTTGAAAATGCCCTGATTTTGCTGAAAATGCCCTGATTTTGTTGTAAATGCCCTGATTTTGCTGAAAATGCCCCTGATTTTGCTATAAACGCTCCTAATTTTGTTGTAAACGCCTTGATTTTTGCTGAAAATGCCCCAGAAAGATGTTTACGCCCTTGATTTTACTGCAGAATGTTGGCTACACCCCTTTAACTTCCCGAGCCCATCATTTACAAACCATACGTCGAATCAACTTCATTCAAAAACTAAAGTTGCTTAATTTTTCAAGCTCTATCTAGTGGTACCTTCAATTTCCTCTTATCAAGAATTTGACCATTCCAGGGCGGCCAAGCCCCGCATTGCAGCGTGGACACGCCCCTAACTTTCCAAGGCCATCATTTACAAACCGTACATCGAATCAACTTCGTTCAAAAACCAAAGTTGCTTAATTTTTTGAGCTCTATCCAGTGGTACCTTTCATTTCATCTTATCAAGAATTTGACCATCCTAGAGCGGCCACGCCTCGCATTGCAGCGTGGACACGCCCCTAACTTCCCAGGGCTGTCATTTACAAACCGTACGTCGAATCAACTTCGTTCAAAAACCAAAGTTGCATATTTTTTCAAGCTCTATCTAGTGGTACCTTCCATTTCCTCCTATCAATAATTTTACCATCCCAGGGCGGCCATGCCCCGCATTGCAGCGTGGACACGCCCCTAACTTCCCGGGGCTGTCATTTACAAACTGTGCATCAGATCGACTTCATCCAAAAACCAAAATTGCTCAATTTTTTAAGCTCTATCTAGTGGTACCTTTTATTTCTTCCTATATAATCAAACCAATCCATTCCTCTAATCATCTAATCAATCCAAGCACACCAATCCGATCAAGTTCATCCAATCAACATCATCTAATCATTTGATCCTATCCAATCAAACTGATCTAGTACTTTAATCAAATTCATCAAATCATCTACCCGATCCAATCATCCGTCTACCGAATCCCATCAAAATCAAAAGCAATCCCATCCAATCATCCTAATTTGAGCTTTTGTCCAATCTTGATCTAAGCTTGACTTAAATCCCAATTTGAGCTTTCATCCATCTCCATTCAAAATATTTGATCCATTCTATTTATGCTTTCACCATCATGAACCCTCACCCTCCATCAATAGTGGTCAAGGGAAACCTTAATTACGTGGACGACGATAACGAAAGTCTTGTCAATCAAGAAGAATATGACATAAATCCCCTTGATGCTATCGTCACTAGTAAGCTTTCTCCACCCACTTTCCACAATCTAATCACCCCTTCCAGTTATCACGTTATGTCTTCATCCATGCCTAATCACGCTCCTTATGCCACCTTTGACAATGGATATCCAATATCTTCTTCATCCCCATATTTTTCACCTCCTTCATCTACATCATCCCCTTACGCAACATCTACATCCTCTTATCCTAATTTTCCATCCCAATACTCCTATTACAATTCTCCATCCATGTCCCCCTATCCTCATCCTCTTTCCCAGTCTGTCCATACTAATCTTACACCCACACCCTGTTACCTTGATCCTACATCCACATATCCTCATCCTAATCCACCATCTCAATACCCTTATTATAATCCATCCCCCACATCCTCTTGTCCCACTACACCACCTATATCCTCTTGTCTTAATCCACAATCCATGTCCCCCTATCTTAATTCACCACTCCAATATCCTTACCTTAACCCTCCATCCAATCCTAGTCCTCCATCTACTCCTAGTCCTCCATCCAATCCCACTCATCCATCCCATCCTAGTCCTCCATCTACTCCTAGTCCTCCATCCAATCCCATTCATCCATCTACTCCTAGTCCTCCATCCAATCCCAATCCTCCATTTACTCATAGTCCTACATTCGATCCCATTCCTCCATCTAGCCCTAGTCCACAAATCCATAATCCCTCATCCATTTCTACCACCCCAGCCAAGCCAACCATATGCAAGTCTTTCATTTCAGAAGTTCTCCAAGGACTCATTACAAAGAAGCCATCCCCAACTCCACATCTTGAAGTCATGGAACCATGCCATCTCGATCCATCATCCACGATCACTAGTGATGAGACCCTTCTCCCTACCACACCTATTATTGATGTTACCACCCCAAGTACTGCTCAAACCGTTGAAACCATTGAACCCACTAAATCCATTGAACCCACATCTCCTACTATGAGAGCCACTAAACCCATAGAAGACACCAAAGTCCAATCCACTCCCTCTACTCCTAGATCCACCCACATCCAATCCACTTCCTCTACTCCTAGATCCACCCAAATCCAATCCACTCCTCCCACCCCTAGTAGCACCAAAACCCATTCCAATGAACCTCATGGATCTTCCGTCCCTCCATCTTCCCCACTTGAAGAGTCCCAGCAAGATGCCATTACCATGCCTTCCACAAATGATGAGTCACGCCAAGAGTCTAATCCAAAGCATGCCAGCATATCCCCTTCTCCAGATCAAGATCCACCATCCCGTCTAGTCCACCTCAAGATCACAGTCCCCCCTCCATTCCATCCCATGATCCCCTTGTCATTCAAGCTTCCACTGCTCCATCTCCATCTCCATCGCATGAGCCTACTACCACAAATCCAGATCCTATCATGGCCCCTACTCCCTCTTCTGATGTTGCTATCCCATCATCTCCTTCTCATGATCCCCCATCATCGCCTAAAAATGCTCTCCCCACACCACTTGCATATCCCCTTGGTCCTCTCACATTCCTCCACGGTGGTCTCCTCGCAGAAGAAAAACAAATCATATACACCAACCCTCCTCTTCCACCTACTAATGAACTCGCATCATTCTTCCAGAATAACAAAAATCCTATCCTAGATCAAATACTCAAGAAAATGAACTATCAAGGAAAAGGTTTAGGCCTTCATGAGCAAGGTATTATAGAGCCCATCCAAGCTAAAGAACATTTGTATCCGCACGGTCTTGGATGTACTATTCGCGACTCGCAATCCAAAGATGTTGGTACAACCTCTAGACGCCCTCAGCGAGCCTTTTCCAAAAGAAATATCGGCTCTTCCCATCATCCCACCAGATCATATGTGGCCATCCCTCCTCCTCTATCATATCATCTCAAAACAACCGTCCATCTTCCTCCTTCATCTGCTCCATCCATTTTGGGTCCTTACATCCCTCCATCTATCATATCCAATCCTCCATCTACCATGCCCATGTTTCCCCCAGGTCCTACGTCTATTTTGGGCCCCTATATCCCAAAATCACCTCCTCCATCTCATCCTATCCATCCTTTCATCCATCCATCACCTATCCATTTCGCCCATCATAACTATCCCACTCTCATGTTCCCTGATCAGGATCAACAAAGGCACGTACCTGTATATCATCCATCCACATATCATCCATCCACATATCATCCTAAAAATCCTACCTCCATCCCTCCATTTATGTGTCCTCCACATCATCCATCCATTCACACCCATCCCATTGCTACTAAAAGCACTTTGGTTGTTAAAGGAAGAATGCATCAATCTAAACATCCACATGAATCAAAAGCTTCCCATATCCCCTCTAAAAGACATGTTAAAGCAAAGCAAAATCAAATCCAAAATCCAAATCAAATTTGTACGCCGCAAAGGCCCACCAAAGCAAAAATTAAAACCATGTGGATCCCAAAGAAAAAAGATGCAATGCCATCACATGAAAAATCAGTAAGAACATCCAAAGTCGCTAATCCACAAGCTAATCATACACCTCTTTCATCTCCTACATCTGTCTTGGGTCCCTATGTCCCGAAATTCACCATTCCATCTCCTCCATTATTCCCACATTCTCCATCCCTTAATCCTCTTATTTTTCCACATCCACCACCACATGTGCCAATGTTGGTCCTGAACGCATCTCCCCATCATATATCCACCCCATCATTCCCTCCATACCCTTCGCAGCATCCCATCCATTATCCCATGTATCTCCCCTCTCAAATCCCCCTAATTCATCCTCTTGCATAAGGTTGTACCAACATCCAATAGTTGATTTGAACATGGGCTCTTAACACCTTGATCCTTATCACATGTCCTTACCCATCTCCTCCTGCATAACATCCAAAAAGTCAAAAAGTCAAAAAGTCAAAAAGTCAAAAAGTCAAAAAGTCAAAAAGTCAAAAAAATAAATAAATAAATAAAATCGTCCAATGGTGAAAACTTGGCAAACAAGCGCCTTGGATAAGTACCATGATGAAAACCTGGCAAACAGGCGTCATGCGTAAAATCTCCGTCTGCACTTGGGGGCAACTTCCTGACATGCATTCCCTCCATCCACTATGCTTCTAACTATGCACCCATCTCCTTATTATCCGTCCTCTTCATAAATTCCCTCCATCCCACCTATCTTCCGCATCCTACCATCATATCCCATTTATCTTCCATTCCCTCCATCCTTCTTGTGATCTTGATCAAAATGGGGGCACCTATTTATGCATGCTTTGGACACCTATTGGTATACATTCCCTTCATCCATGCTCTATCATATTCCTTGGTCACCCATCCTGTCCTCCTTCAGTTATCTCCTTTATCTTATCATCCACTCGTCTTACATACCTCATCATATCTGACATATCTAGAGTGGGGGCATCTGCTTCCTTT
>VDFB02225087.1:0-16502 GCA_007258455.2 Sequoia sempervirens
AATGTATAATTTAGCTTGTGTCCCACCATGGTTTTGCTAATGTACTAAATATCTCTTTCTTTCCCATTTTCATCATGTTGTGCTAAGAGAGCGTCAAGAGCTACTACTATTACCGATATATATAGGATGAAGGGCTTACCTAGAATTGGTGGCATGAGAACTGGTGGTGTGAGTAATTACTCCTTGATCTTATTGAAAACCTAATCACATTTCTCATTCCATTTGTATGCTACCCCCTTGTGGAGTAGATGAGAATATGGGATAGCCTTATCTTCTAGTTGTGCTATGAATCAACAGATAGACTAAAGTCTTCCTTGTAAGCCTCTTAGCTATTTTAATGTCTTTGGTGCCTCCATCTCAAGGATTACCTTGACTTTGGTAGGGTCTATCTCAATTTCTCTCATAGATACAATGTACCCTAAGAGATTACCTGATTATACCCCAAAGACACACTTCTTTGGATTTAGCTTAACCTTTTATTCTTCTAATTAGTCAAAGATAGAACTTAATGTTGCTATGTGATCCTCACGCTTCCTTGATTTAGCCAATACGCCATCCACATAATCTTCCATAGTTGTATGAATCATATCATGGAAGATTAGTGTCATGGTGCTTTGATTATTAGCTCATGCATTCTTCAACCTGAATGGAATCATATTCCAACAATATGTCCCCCATGGACAAGTGAATTTCATTTTTTGTTGGTCATATTTAGCTATCATGATCTAATTGTACCCTAACAATCCATCCATTAGTGATAGCATTTCAAGTCCTAATGTCATATCCACAATCATATCTATGTTTGGAAGTGGACAGCCATCCTTGGGACATGCTTTGTTCAAGTCTCTGAAATTAGTTCAGATGTAGATGCCCCCAGTGGGTTTTGAAATAGGTAAAATATTTGAGACCCACTCTGGATAATCAATTGGTCATATAAAACTAGCATCTAGGAGTTTCTGTAATTTTAATTTGACCAATAATGCTATTTGGGGATGCATTTTTCTCAATTTTTGTCTTACTGGCTTTGCTTTAGGATATATTGCTAGATGGTGAACCACAAATTCTAGATCAAGCCCAGGCATGTCGACATAGGTCCATAAAAATTTTACCTTCCTTTCTCTAAAGAATGCAACTAATAATTCTTGGTCTTCTGTCAGAAGTATTTCAACATAGAAGGTGATATGTGGGGTTTCTTCTATTCCTAGGTTGACTAGATTACACTTCTCTACTAAGAATGTTAACTTCTCCTGATGTATAGCACTAAGAGGAAGATTGAATCCCTCATCCTTTGGTGCCTTAGAGAGGTTTTCACCATTGGATGCATCCTTTATTTTTACTATTCTTGGGTCAGAGAGTGCCACAGTGTGGTTTTCACTCAAATGCCTAGAGATTATTCTTAGATTTTCACTTTTGTGACTAAGGTATTCAATTGTTTCCCCATAATAGGAATGTGTGTCTAGTATGATGTTGAATCCAACTTTGTGATCTCCATATGGTATATTATCCCACAATCCCATGAATTCCGAGAGAGCCTCATCATTTTTGAACATGTCCAAAATTGGTGGTCCTCATTGGTCGTAATTAATGAGTTGGGGATAGACTAAGTTTATCTCATGGGTTTGGTCATTTGGCTCGAAGGATAGGGTACTAATCATGAGAAGGGAAGAATCCTCGAATAACATAGGTAAGTCAACTAGGGGGTCCTCATCACACACATCGGTTATGTCAAATGTATTGTTGTCTAAGGGTAGACTTGTGGATATTGGTAACTAAGGGGGAGCTTTGACTTCTCTCACCGAGGTACCTTTGCCAAGTATGGTTACCTTCAAAGGGGTACATCTAAGGCCAAGATTCCTTATCGTTTCTTAGCGACAATGGGTTCTAATAGGCCATTATCATTCTTCCTAAGTTTCTTGTTCTTGTTGTAGCCCATGCTAAGCATCATTTGTAGTCCTTTTCTACTCTCATCCATGGGAAGATCAGGCATGTGCCTTTCATCTTAGTATAGGAGACTTGATATTTCTTTTTCATCTAACACTTCCCAAATTAGATCTCTCTAACATTTGAATTTGGAGGGGTATGCTTTAAGAGTTTGGGATGATGTTTCAACTGGTTGGGGCTACCCATGAGACCTAGGAGATTGAGGTATTTCTCCTATTACAAAAACACTTTTTCATTGTGTAATCCCCAAACCCATTGTCTTGGATAATGAATTTGATTTCATAGATGTTAGGAATGGTAGGTATCTTTGTCTCAAAAGTGGAGGATAAAGTAGTTGGGTCCACATATGGAGTTGTAGGGCCTTCATCATTCTTTGGGAGTTGAGGGATTTTGTAGTACTTTTCTTCCAATTCCGTATATTAATAAAAGGGCTTGGGGTCACCATGGACTATGACCTCTTGATTTTGGTATGGGAATTTAATTCATTGATGGAAGGTGGATGTGACAACTTGCATCTCATGGATCCATGGATGCCCTAGGAGAATATTATAAGGTAAATAAAGGTCAAGGACCTGACATTTGGTTTCCATGATGGTTGTCCCTAGTTGAATAGGGAGTTGAATAGTGCCTTGAGGCACTCTTTATTGGTCATTATATGCTATAATTGTAATAAATTTTCCCTTTTCAATGATGTCCTCAAAGAATCCTATATTCTTTATTAGCTTGAGAGAATAGATATTTAGACCTACACCACCTTCCACCAAGACCCTTTTGGATTTATTTTTATGGACCAGGACTTCAGGATGGAGTGTGTGATTATGAGATGGTTTGGTGGGGAAGTCCTAATTAGAAAATGTTAGATGATGTGGGGTGGTGATGTGTTCAACCATAGCTTGGAACTGATTAGCATCAAGATCTATAGAGACGGTGGATGAAGCCATTGCTTCCTCCAAGATTTTCTTATGTGTGAGTGAAATATTTAGTAACTCCATAATGGAGATTTGAGTAGGGGTTCTTTCCAGCTGGTCCAAGAGATTGTAACCATTAGGAAAAGATTTTGGATTGGAGGTGGATGCCTTAGGGGGATGTGATGATCTAGAAATGGTAAATTTTTTGCCACCTGTGGTAACTCCACAATTAGCTTTGGCTCCTTTGATGTTAACAACAATGATCCATTCATCTTGGGATGCAACCACATGGTCGTAAACATGGTTTACATTACCATACTTTGTATTTCCATGATTGTTACCTTTGTTATTATCTAACATTGGATTCATTTATATATTAAGGTCTTGATTTCCTATAGATTGTTCAACATTTATGATTTTGTCATCGATAAGGTCTTGGATCAGTTTTTTTAGTCTCATGCAACTGGCCGTCATGTGTCCCTTGATTTTATGAAAATTGCAAAGGTGATTTTTATTATACCATGGTGGTTTCACTTGGGGCTCTTGATAGTTCTCATAAACAAGAACTTTGAAAAGGATCTCATTTACTAACTTCTTCATGATAGATTTAATTGATTCCCCAAGGACTGTGTATTTTCATTTTGGGGGATATTGTTTGTTCCGCGGGGTGGTCACCCTTGATTATTCAAATTTTTGACTTGATTTTTGGGTGGTTGTTGTAATACCACGTTATCTTGTATGTTGTTTTGATTTCTACCTTGCAGTTGTTGATATGATTGTGTGTTTCATTTTGGAGCATTGATTATGACCTTGGCATCGACCACACCATCATTAGTGACATTTTTGTTCCTCACCCAAGTACAAGGTTTCTTGTTGTAACTAGTGGATGGGCGATTATCTTGATGTTTTTGATATTTAGGTGCCCCCCTTGTACAATAAGGGCTCTTTCGATGTTGAGTGCCTTGGGGATCAAATGGTTGTATGTGGTGATACATTGCATCTTTAGATGGAAGGACAAGGTCTTCTCAAGATTAGAAATGATGGTGCAATTTTTTGTTCTTCTATCATGGTCCACTTTCTCCTATTCACCTTAGATTTCCATCGTTGCAAGAAAGAAGTGAATGTTTCCCCCTTAGCTTGTTTGATATTAGATAGTTCCTCAAGACTCACATCAATTCCCATGTTGAATGCATAGTTTTGTATGAATGCATCTATAATATCTTGGAATTTTTTGATTCCAAGAGGAAGGAGAGAGAACCATTCCATGGTAGGTCCAACCAAACATTGAGGGAAGAGTCGCATTAGATATGTATCGTCGTATGCAACCTCCATGCAATGTACCTAGAATTCCTTGATATGAACTTCAAGATTTCCTGTTCCACGATATTTGTCAAACTTAGGGATTTCAAACCCTTTTGAAAATGGTACCATCACAAGGATCCTATTGAAAGGATAAGGGCAAAAATTGCATGTTATTTTCATTGTTTTCCCTGATTAGAGGTCTAGCACTTGTTGTGAAAGCAATTTGATTTATGCAAACACATTGTTTTGTGGATCCAGAGGTGGAGTGAATGTGTTTTGAGGTGGTTGAATCATTTGAGTGATGGATGGGGTCTTTTGAATGTTGGTGAGAGGTTTTTGTATGTTTTTTTGTGCTACCAACGCTTGTTGGTATGCTTGCAACTGCTATTGTTCCAACAATGCTTTTTTTTGTTTTTTGTTGTTGTGCTAACAATACTTGTTGTTGGGCTTGCCATTGGGCTACTTGTTTTGCTTGGTATTGTTGTAATACTTGCAAATATGCTTGTTGCTAAGCTGATTGGTACTGTTCTTGTTCTTTTTGAGCTTGATATTGGGCTTGTGCTTGAGCTTGAGCTTGTTGGGTAGCTTCTGTGGCTTCTGCGGCTTGGGATGCTTGAGCTGCTTATGTAGCTTGGGAAACTTGAGTGTGTTGGTGTTTTCCAATGCACCTAAGGAATTTCTAAGGGATATCCAATTCCTATGTTCGAGACCTTTAAAATGATTGGTCAACTAACAAGATTCGGTCAAAGACTGAGATCTTCTACACTTTAGGCTTTGTGGGGCCAAGGAGGGTGTTCCTATTGTGTTCATTTTGGAATATGCTTTATAAAACACATCATTTTCATAGATTAGTTTGAGTGAAGGATAATTATGCAACAATTACTACAAGATTGAATTATCTTTAAGTAAATTTCTTACCCATTCATCAAAACAAAGACATCCTACATGATAATTGACATATACATGTGTTAAGATTAATGAATTTTAAAGTTAATTTGAATTCTAACTTCAATTCAATAATTGGACAAACATTTTATTAACCCTTTAGGTGAATCTTTGAAAATAGGCCACTTCCTTGTTACATTGCGCATTGAAGTCACATACACAGAGACCAGTAGCACATAAATGACTTTAAAATCTAATAATATGGACTACTCTCACAATAACTTTGCATCAGGGAGCTCACTACCTATAATACACAAATGCTTATCAAATCCTTTGCAAATGACTATAAATTTATGACCCCATTTGATCATTTTAATTGATTACTTGAATCAAAGCATAAATAGAGACATACATTCAAACAAATGTTTGAAGATGAACAAAAACATCATAATTATTTCATTCAAAATTAACAGAGATTTACACTAGGAGAGTACATGCATTATAATTATATGATACTTATATTTGTTGGTCATGTCTATAAAATAATTTAAGACAATTGCATATGTTCTTCAAAACTCAAAACAAGCTATCTGTTCTATTTTTTATTTTATATACCTAATGTTCTACCCAAATATGTGCCCGAATCAAAACTTGACTAGAATTTTCCATCCCCCTAGAAAATGAGACCTAATGTTCTACCCAAATATATGCCCAACTCAAAACTTGACTAGAATTTTCCACCCCTGTAGAAAATGGGCCTTGAGTTCCCTTTTATAAGACAAGGGAGCGAACAAGCCACCAAATCAAATGCAATTTGGATACCAAATTTCATTTCATGTTACAATTTCAATTTCATTTCAAAATCTCATATGATCGTTACATCGAGCGTGGGGAAAACTATAATTACCAAAACCGCCATGAGGAGAAAATAAATGCCCCCAAAAACCTCTTCCACCACTCAGCAAGCAATGATGCCAATACTCATATCGCCATGAAGGCATATAGTCACCCCTCAACACCCAAAATTGTGTCACACATGCAAGAAGATAAAACAACAATGCAAAAATAATTTATCACCCACCACCTTCATCTCATACACCAAAAGACCTTTTGTTAGCAAAACACACACCTCGGTATACACAGACGCTCTGAGTAACAACAAGGGTTGGAGATGATATTTCTACCCCTTCTTCAACCTTCTCTTCATTCATTACAACAACATCTCTCCCACTCAGAGTCTTAACAGAGAGAGGAGGGATAGACAGTACCTCCACCCCAAGTGACATAGCTCGGCCCATAGTCACTTGATACTGGCAGTAGTTGGAGTCAGTTTCCATCTCAGTTTTTGATGGGTTGTTAGTAAGGTTGATGGGAGAATTTTTCAATCAAACGAACCACGACCATATCAGAGCTTTCGTTGAGTTCTACTAGAAGGACCAACAAATTCTTCTCACTTTGTTTCTGCTTCCATCAAGCTTCTGGCCTGGATTTTCACTTCAGGGCTACACTTGATAATCACTGGGCAGGGCTTCCTTTCTTTGACATCCCCGTGAATGCTTTGTTCCTGTCCTAGGTCTTCATCGTATGGATTTTGAGACTGAAGCTGCAAAGACCTTCGTACTGGGATTGATGTGGAACTAGACTTGGTCATTTTGTAACCAAGGAATAGACACTCTCAATTTTTTCTCTCCGTAATGATTTGAAGAATTAGCTATTTAGTTGGTATGATTAGAATAGAAACTCATTCACTTCTATTTATTAAGTGAGCTAAGGTTATCAATTACCAATACTAAATGAGAAAAATCACACACAAAGTGGGCAATTTGCTGGCATGCATATTGTCACCATTATGTTTGCAAGTGCATGAAAGTCTGTAGATTGTACTTCTTGATTTCCTGCAATTAAATCTTCACATGTACGGAGATCAATTTGATCACTCCTACATAAATATAGCCATTAATGCACACTGGTTGTAAAGTAAAATGTCTATCACGTGCCATTTGTCAACTTTGAATATAGGCCATTGATCTTTTGGTTGGATGGCAAATCAAGTGGCTGGCATTAGTTTGACCGTATTTGAATTCTAGTGGTGCTTCATCGATGTGTTCTTGTCCAATGATGTTCATCCATCTCAGATGATAGTCTCTCTATTAGCAGGCTCTACCCATCACACAAACTAAATAGATCGGGATAGATGTTGAAATCTCACTAATCTCACTAGTCTTAACTGGCATTCACTTTCTCTGAGCGAGCCAACGGGGAATGGTGAAGATCATTCCCAAGATCTGATCTCAACCATTTGTTGAAGGTGTCTGATGATGGGAATGGTAGTGGGGACTGGGCCCCATGATCATACAAGGACATGCATCCTTATTTCGCTAGCCTCATTTCTTTTATCCTTTTGGCACTTACCACCCACGAGCTAGCAGGGTATGACCAAGATCTCATCCTGGATCCTTTAATCTCAAAACCTGCATGCCAAAAAATGTTAGGATTTAATAAAAGGCCTCAATTAGGCCAATAGTAATATCACTTTTGAGGGTGAATGACTCATGTTTAAGTCACTAGGAAAATTTAAGATCTGACTTAGGGAAAAAGCTAAAGCCGATGGGATAATAAAGTGATCGGTGCTTTAGACCAAAAGGGTTGGTAAACCAATGTTCAATGTGGCCAGTAAACCAATGTTCAATGTGGCTCAAGAGATGACTTATGGGACCAGAGACAAGTAGAGTAGGTCAACGCATGATTATAACATCTGCATACCTTTGCAAGAAAAACCTTACTCACTCATGGGGATAAGGGTTTAAAACATAGACCATCCCCATGGGGAATGAGAAAAGTCCTCATAATTTTAGAAGTTCCATCAGTGGCTCATGCTCGGGGATGCATACCCCTGGTGGGTATGGTAAGGACAAAGTCTCCAGTTAAAGTATACCAAGGTAGAAGACCAAAACCAAGGAACTCACCTAGACAAGGAAAGCTATCCCAATAGAAAGCAAACAAACCAGACCAACATATGTACATTACTTATAGAATATACATCGTAAATTAATTCCACAAGATGGAGGCCCCAGGGCCCCAAAATTTAGGGAAAATTATTTCCTCTATCAAAGACCTTGACTTGTTTTACTTGTAGTAAGTTTACATGAGTATCATGTAGTCCCAGGTTATCAACATCATCATGATCAACACCACCTATGATACTTGGAGTAACATTTCCACACTTATCCTTCTCCATTATAGGCTCATCAAATTGAATAGGAAAAGTGAATCCCTCATACTCTACATTGTCATGAAGTGTACCATCATATTCCATCTGTCCATCAAACTTAAAAACCTCATAGACACTTTGGCTCAAACTGGGCCAGTCCTTAGTGAATTTAGGAGAGAAAGCATGGCTAGGTCTATTGTCAGCATGGTTACCACAAGTGTTAACCTCATGAGCTGAGAGAAGTTCCATAATAAAATCCATCAGATAAGGAGTGTTCGTAAAGAACTCCACTGCATCTTCATATTTTCCTATATTACTTTCTTGGTTACTTATGTCCTTGGTTTTCCCTTCACATAGGTGAAAAAATGTTGCAATATCTGCATACTCTGCAGAATCATGAAGTAATTCTTTTTTCTCAACACAAGACGATGTTGTTGGAATATCCATACAATCATCCTATGGAACATGAATAACTAAGATTTCAATTATCTTTCCAAGTGCACAACCCTTCACCATAGGAATTTCAATGCAACCATGTGCATCCTTTTGGATATTTACACTATATCTGGAGCTAACATCATATTTATGAGCTTCTGCACCATGCAAGCTATTTTCACACTTAGGTTCTAGGAAATATGAAGCACACTTGTCAAGTAACATTTGTTCAGTCACCTACTGATAGATATCTTTCTTAATGTCTACATCCCCACACCCTCCATGTAGTTGGGAACTCAGCAAGTAAGAAGTGACATCTTCATTGACACAATTACCTATATCAACATCACTTTGATCTTTATACGGACCATCCACAACACATCCATTAGTAGTACTTGTTAGATACTCATTAGAGGTATCCTAAAAAAGAGGATTACTCCTACACCAATGGGGATTGTCATTTGCAACCTCACTATCCATGGTATCTTCATCAAACAAAATATTTTTCCATACATTAATTAGATGTATCTCATCATCTTTAAAGTCAAGATTCCAACAAATTAGATTATTAGTGTACTCAAAATCAATGTAGTCACTTAAGGAACAAAGAGAGACAATCTCAACATCCTCCTCTTTATTTGTGTTTGAAACAATTGACCCATATTCAGAGAACTCTTCACATGAGGAGAATTGCTCACTGCCTAGGAAACATACACCTTCAAGGCTATTAACATACCCCCTACTAGAAGCAAGGGATTCCATCTCCACTTCATATGAAGAATCATATTCAATGATAGATTGCCCAAATTCAATGTCTTCACTTTGATTCCTCATTTGTACCATATCATTGAGACCAAGTGTATTCCCTTCATTAACTATTGCATGATGGCTGCTAGTTGAATCAATTTGTGAAAATTCACCTTGCATTTCTTGTGTTTGCTCCTTATGACATCCCAAGGAAAGTAATTAGGCACTACCTCCTTATTTTAATGTTTAGTCTCTTCATCATCTTCACTACTACATGCTCCCACCTCTAGGTTATTAATGAAATGACAACATTCAACAATCAATTGTTTTGATTCTGATTGTTCTCTTTGACCTGACAATCTTAGCCTTTGATCTTCTTCAACATGGAAACTACTGCTCACATCCTAAGAAATAGATAGGGGCATATGACCATAATCAAAGTTTTCCACAACATTCATCCAATCTATTATTTGGTCAAGGTTATGAGGCTTTAGATCCTCAGACCATTGTCTCGATCCTAATATGTACACTTCACAAAAAAAATAATGCACATTAGGTCACTAGGTCTGAAAGTCTTGGGTATCTCCATTAGGGCATCCAAAAATCTCGAGAATAAGTCATATGGTGACTCATTTTCTTGTCTCTTTATTTCATGTAGCTTCCTGATAGAAAAAGTTATATCAGATCTTCTCATCCTTGGTTGATTTGAAGTTGATTCTTGCTCACATTCTACATTTCTTGGGAGTAAAGTGGATATGACATCTATGAGATCACCTCCTTGACAAACCCTTTTACCCTCTAATCTATTTGATTCAATATGTTGGACAATGCTAGAACTACTACTAGCAGTCATAGGTCCTCTCATCATTGAGTATCTCAAATTTTTTTCAATGTCAATGGAAATTTGATATGCTTGGTGTAGGGTTGTGGGCTCTTTGTCTCTTAATAAGAAGCTCATCTTCTTATCAAATGCTCCTAGATATACAACCAAACATTCTGCATCATTTGGACTTATATCTTCTAGAATTTCCCTAATTTCCTTTGCAAATCGAAGGTTGAAAATAGGAACTAACTCCCCTTCACTTATATGGATTTCCATAAAGTTTTTCCTTACCACGCTTGGATTTACCCTTTCACTGAATTGTTCAATAAATATATTCATGAATTGATTCCATGAAGCTATAAACCCTGTTGGTAAATATGAGTACTATTCCCTAGCATCATCTTTCAAGGATTGAAAAAAAATCTTCATGACAACATCCTCATGATTCACCTCATAATCCCCCATCACATCCATAAATGTTTGCAAATGTTTAGAGGCAGATTTGAAACTTTTCCCTATGAATTTGGGAAAATATTTCCTAAGATTTTAGGAAACAGATTGGAGAAACCTCTAATGCCATTAAAAACCAATGACATATACCTTTCAATAACAAAATCCATTTTAGGGCATGATACAACATCTTCACCCTGAATACTTTTACTGAATGCTTTACACGGAAATTCTCTAAATGGTAGGATTCAAAAGAGTGGCATAATTCTCAAATAATTACAGACTTTACACATTAGAAGTATAAAGAACTACTATTATTCCCTATCTTAATGCAAATTCATCTAATAAGGAATCATTTATGATCTTAAGCCTTGACCATCTCTCATAAACTTCTTTCAAACAGAGTCATACGTTTTCTAGATTTATGAGAATACCTAGAAATTTTTAGCATCTATTATCATTTCTCCCTGATTGCAAATTCTAAAAATTTGCAAATCTTCTCCATAATTTAACTGGTTCTTTGGATAGAGTTGCCAACTCCTTGCACAGAGGAACAAACTTCACAAGCATGAAGTTCTTTCAAGAGTAAATCTTGTTCTAGGTCTTCTCCAGCAACAGAGCCACACTCAAATCCTTTGATCTCTGCTGCAACACAATATTTTCTAGGTCCAAGAACTTCTCAATTATCTGAACAAAGATGCTTAAATATACTGAATTCAAAATGGAAAACAATATGACTCTATGCAATGACTCTTTAGGCTTAATTCTTCAAGACTTGAATGACTCTTTGACAAGGAAGTTTGCAACCAAATTTCTGAGTGCATTCCCTAGTAAAGTCACATTTGTGTTGGTGTTTTCCAATGCACCTAAGGAATCTCTAAGGGATAACTAATTCCTATGTTCAAGACCCCTAAAATTACTGGCCAACTAACAAGAGTTAGTCAAAGACAAATCTTCTGCACTTTAGGCTCTATGGGGCCAAGGAGGATGTTCCTATTGTGTTCATTTTGGAGTATGCTTTATAGAACACATCATTTTCATAGATCATTTTGAGTGAAGGATAATTATGCAACAGTTACTACAAGATTGGCTTATCTTTAAGTAAATTGCTTACCCATTCATCAAAACAAAGACATCCTACATGATAATTGACACATACATGCATTAAGATTAATGAATTTTAAAGTGAATTTGAATTCTAACTTCAAGTCGGTAATTGGATAGACATTTGATTAACCATTTAGGTAAATCTTTGAAAATAGACCACTACCTTGTTACATTGGGCATTGGAGTTACATACACAAAGACTAGTAGCACAAAAATGACTTTAAAATCTAATAATATGGACTACTCTCACAATAAATTTGCATCAGGGAGCTCACAACCTCTAATACACAACTGCTTATCAAATCATTTGCAAATGACTGTAAATATATGACCCCATTTGATCATTTTAATTGATTACTTGAATCAAATCATAAATAGAGACATAAATTCAAATAGATGTTTGAAGATGAAAAAAACATCATAATTATTTCATTCAAAATTCACAGAGATTTACACCAGGAGAGTATATGCATTAGAATTATACGATACTTATATTTGTCAGTCATGTATGTAAGACAATTTAAAACAATTTCATATGTTATTCAAAACTAAAAACAAGCCATCTGTTCCATTCATTATCTTATATACTAATGTTCTACCCAAATATGTGCGGAGCTAAAACTTGACAAATTTTCCATCCCCCAACAAATGAGCCTTCAATTCCCTTTTATAAGACAAGGGAGTGAACAAGCCACTCAAATGCAATTTGGATACCAAATTTCATTTCATGTTACAATTTCAATTTCATTTCAAAATCCCATATGATGGTTACATCGAGGGAAAACGAGAATTACCAAAACTGCCATGAGGAGAAAATAAAGTGCCACCAATAACCTCCTCCACCACCCGACAAGCAATGACACCAATACCCATATGTCCATGAGGGAATATAGTCACCCCTCAACACCCAAAATTGTGCCACACATGCAAGAGAGAAAGCGAAAAAAAAAAATCATTTAGCAATACAAAAATTTATCATCCACCACCTTCATCTCATACACCAGAAGACCTTTTGTTAGCAACACACACACCTCGGTATACACGATCGCTTTGAGTAATAGCAAGGGTTGGAGATGATACTGCCCCTTCTTTGACCTTCTCTTCATTCATTCTTGCAGAGTGGGTAGAGGAAGCTTCTTCAAATGATCAACTAAATGATCAAACCACAAACTTAGCACAACTTCTCTCAAATACCCCTTTAAGTGGACTTTGTCAATCCACTACTCCTTCAAGGAAATGACCCAACTCACCTAGGGTTCTTGTACTCAACACAACCAAGGGATTGGAATTACTTTGAACAAGTTCCAAATGACCAAACTAGGCCACAACATTCTAATTAGCACTTAGGAAACTCCATTTGTTCATCACTCATACCACTAGGCCTCTTTAGCCTTGAATGCTTGTAACACTGCCTGGTAGGATAGTCTAAATAAAATCCACCCACAAGCCTATATCAGGCTCAAACTACTAAATTTAGGAAACTATGATATGCCTCTACAAGACCCCAAATTTGCACCTTTTGACAGTGGATGGAAGAGTAACCATGGACCAATGAACCGATGTCTCCAAGAGGCCTAATTTGTTGATCACAACAGGATTTTGATTACCTAGGCTCTCCCCTTCACCCAAAATCCTTGATTCAGACTCTTACAGGATAATTACAACCATTTTAAACATTCCTAAGTGCATCTTTAAGAAAAAGCCACACAAAACAAGCAAAACTCACTTTTTGCTTCACCAATTAGGCATGTCACATGAAGATGCCAGACCTAGTTCAATGCATAAACTCCTCCACACACCTTGTCATTCTCCAAAACCAAGGAAATATGAAAATTTACACAAATACCTTCCATCCCACCAACAATCAACATTTTTACAATTTGGAGATGGAAGGAAGAGCCATTTTCAACCAAAACCCTTGTTTTGAGGGTTTCAGACCTGCCCCTACTAAAATGGCTATAACTTTTGCTATACTCAATGAAATTATGTCAAATCAATGCCAAATGAAATTTGACACTCTCCTCTTTCCAACCATAATAGGGTTGAGCCCATACAGATCATACAGAGGTCGTATCACACATTTTAGCAACAATTTACACACAAAAATTTCCAGAAAACATCCACTTTTTTCATTAGAACTTCAAAGAAAATGATTCAACAACCATGCCTCAAAAATGAGAGGCTTATTTAACATCCAAAAACCCTTCCCAATGTCCTCCAACTGAAATTTTAATTAGGTGGACATTGGAAACCAACTTTTTACCAATTAGACCCCTAATTGCCTAGTTTTTCACTTTTAACAATTTATTGGCAATAAGTACATTATTATGCAACCTTTTGTATTTTTTGAACTAACATAAAAGACCCCTAATTACATCATTAATGGGCTCAAAGGACTTATTCAATCATAAAATGACTCAAGTAACCCTATTTTCCTAATTCCTATGCTTCCTTCAAAGGATGAATTGTTTTAAACTGTGTATTGGGTGCTCCTGCACCAATTACAACATCTCTCCCACTCAGAGTCTTAATTGTGAAAGGAGGGATAAACATACCTCCACCCCATGTGACATAGCTCAGCCTATAGTCACCAGATACTGGTGGTAGTTGGAGTATGCCTCCATCTTGGTTTCTAATGGGTTGTTGGTAAGGTCAATAGGAGAATTTTGTCAACCAAATGAACCATATCCATATTAGAGCTTTTGTTGAGTTCTATTGGAAGGACCGACAACTTCTTGCTTTGTTTCTGCTTCCATCAAGCTTCTAGCCTATTTTTTCACTTCATGGCTATATTTGATAATCACTAGAAAGGAATTCCTTTCTTTTACATCCTTGAGAATTCTTTATTCCTATCTTGAGTCTTCATCGTAGGGCTTTTGAGACTGAAGCTATGAAGACCTTCGTATTGGGATTGATGTGGAACTAGACTTGGTCATTTTGCAACCAAGGAACAAACACTCTCAATTTTCGCTCCCTACAATGGTTTGAAGACTTGGATACTTAGTTTCTATGATCAAAATAACAAATCATTCACTTCTATTTATTAAGCAAGTTGAGGTTATCAATTACCAATACTAAATGATAAAAATCACACGTGCAAACTGGGCAATTTGCTGGCATCCATATTATCACCGTTTCATTTGCAAGTGCATGAAATTTTGTAGATTACACTTCATGATTTCCTGTGATTAAATCTTCACATGCACAGAGATCAATTTGATCACTCCTATAGAAATTTTTCCATTGATGTGTCCCAGTTGTAGAGTAAAATGGCTATCATGTGCCATTTTTTAACTTTGAATATATGCCATTGATCTTCTTCCTGGATGGTGAATCAAGTGGTTGGCATTAGTTTGACCATCTTTGAATTCTAGTGGTGCTTCGCTGATGTGTTCTTGGTCAATGATGTTCATCCATCTTGGATGATAGTCTCCCTATGAGCGGGTTGTACCCATCGCACAAATTGAATAGATCGGGATAGACGTTGAGGTCTTGCTAATCTCGCTAGTCTTAATTGGCATTCACTTTCTCCCAGCGAGCCACCAGAGAATGGTGAAGATCACAAGATCTGATCTCATCTATTTGTTGAAGGGATTAGATGATGGGCATGGTAGCAGGGACTGGGCCCCATGATCGTACAAGGACATGCATCCTTATTTTTCCAGCCTCACTGCTTTTAACTTGTTGAAACTTACCACCTACGAGCTGGCGGGGTACGACCAAGATCTCATCCCAGATCCTCGAATCTCAAATATTGCATGCCAAACAATGTTAGCATTTAATAAAAGGCCTCAATTAGGCTGATGGTAATATGACCTTTGAGGGTGAATGACTTAAGTTTAAGTTAGTGGGAAAATTCAAGATCTGACTTAGGGAAAAAGCTAAAGCTGATGGGATAATAAAGTGACTGGTGCTTTAGACCAAAAGGGCCAGTAAACCAACATACAATGTGGATCAAAAGATGACTTATGGGACTGGAGACCAGTAGAGCAGGTCAATGCATGATTATAACATTTGCATACCTTTGCAAGAAAAACCTTACTCACTCATGGGGATAAGGGTTTAAAACATAGACCAACCCCATGGGGAATGAGAAAATTCCTCATAATTTTAGAAGCTCCATCAGGGTGGCCTCTGGCTGCTGTAATAAAGCTTGAGCTCATGCTTGGGTATCTTGTTGTGCTTGCACTTGTTGAGCAGCCTACTGTGTAGCTTGATGTTCAACTTGTGTGGTTTGTTGTGCTTGTTGAGCTTGAAACTGTTGAAGTTCATTTTGGTAGGTTTGTTGAGTTTCTTGTAAGGTGATGCTATATTAGTTTTCCATGTTTGGTCTTGGTGGTGGAGGTGGAGGATTTAGAATGGTGTGTGATCTTGTGATGATATTTTGTTGAGGTGGTTGTTGAGGTGTTGTGGGATTGATAACGAGAGGTAGTGTGGTGGATGGTGCAATTGATGTGTTAGGTCCTTGAGAGACCATGTTTTGAAGTGTTGTGGATGGTTTTGTGATTGATTACGATGTTTGGATTTGTGCCACCTGTTGTTACAATATCAGTGGCATAACTAAAGGATTGTTTTGAATTTGTTGATTGAGGATTGATAAATGGGGTTGCCCTAAATCGAGGAGTGGTGTAGATTTTATTGGTAAGGGTGGAAATGTTGGGAATATAGGTGGTGTGTTCCCTTGAGGAAATGA
>VDFB02225088.1:0-15237 GCA_007258455.2 Sequoia sempervirens
CTTAAGATCCCTAAGTGAAAAATTATCAAACTTTGATGTGTTGTATCTCAGAGTCAGTTACACATACACACATTATGTCTAAACTTATAAGTGCACATGAGGCCCCTCTATAATAACCTCTCTTAAATTTTGAAGACTTGAAACCATTTGATCATGGTGAAAGTTTTTCTTTTGTCCCAAAAACCATCAGATGCATGTAATATGAAGTTGCAAGGTAGCCTAATTTTTGTTATATGTGTTGTAGATCCAAACCATTAATGCCAAAAAATCTAGGTGAGAATGTCTATGTTAGGCCTAGTCCTATCATGTACCCCAACTCTCCTAAACATTCTAGGATACAATGTACCAATGTTGTCTCTTAAGATCCTTAAGTGTAAAAAACTATCAAACTTTGACGCATTGTATCTCAAATTCAGTGGAACATACAAATGTTTTACATCTTAACCTATACGTTCACCTAAGGCCCCTCTATAACAACCTCTCTTATATTTTGAAAACTCAAAACCTTTTGTCCATGTTGAATTTTTTTATGTTTCCCCAAAAACAATCATATCCATGTAATGTGAAGTTGCAAGGTAGCCTAATTTTCATTTTGTGTGTCATGGGGCTGAACTATCAATGCTAACACATCTGGGTGGGCACATCTACACAAGGCATGATTTTCCTTTGCACCCAAACTCTATCAAGTGTTATGAGGTACACTATTTCAGGCTATAATATAACTTTAATGTTTTCATTCTAAAAATATGAAAACACCCTTTGCAATATTTCTTGATCTTCAAAGAAAACAATGTCTCTCATAAAATTTTGGAAGCTTTGAGGTGGTGAGACATATACCTTTACAAAATACACACCTACTTGCTAAATGATACTCAATACATTTGATGGATTCACATCTTTGTCCAAATTATCTAGAAAGATAACATACATGTGAGGAAGAAAATAACTTGTGATAATCTTGCAACTCTTCTTCTCTTCTAGGTCAACAAGTAACATTCATAGAGATATGTTCTACAACCTACTCCAAGATATTGTGTTTACCATTGTTATTTTGAGTTCACCTTTTGACTTGTAGTCAATAAATTCATCTTTTAATGATTCCAAGCACATACCACTTGGCTATAATAATAATGAGCTAACTCTTTAAGATACCACCTTCTTAAAGTTTCTATGGTAATCACAAAAAGATATGCTCCATCTAAGAAACAATGACAACCCACTTTTCTTAACTATTCTTCTTCCATCAAATTCCTATGAGAAAAAGATTGTTTCCCTCGAAGGAAGTTTGGAGTGCATTGATAAAAAAATGGAGAAGGTTCTTGAGGCCAGTAAACATGTTATGTGCAATGGAGCCGAGGGTTTGTGTTTGATGAATAAGAAAGCTAGGAAGTGGTTGGGGGATAATTCTAGTATAAAAGATATGGTGGCTGGTGTTGGTGCTCAGTAGAAGATGGCGAGTGAGACAAGGCCTTCTGCTAGAACTCATAACAAGAACAAATTAAATGCTAATGCTAGTATTCCTCTTGAAGAGGTGATGGAAGTCATGAATGTCCATCAAAAAATCATTGATAGCGACTTGGAAGTGGCGAACATCCTCAAGAATCTCTAGTTGTGTTATGTTTTCTTTGCCTCTTTCTCGCCATTTGTGTGTTTGTTTTTGGTTGCTTGTTATGTTTTTGATTATTTGATGAAGCAACAATTTATCTTGTAAAAGGTTTCAGGTTCCCTTCAAAACGTATTTTACCTATAATAAAAAACAATTTCAATACACCTCAAATACAATTTTTTACATGATTTTAGTAGTAGCTAGTGAGTGGGAAGATTTAAATTTCCAACACAACTGAGTTCACCTTTTGACTTGTGTGAAGTAGAGATTCATCTTTTAATGATTCCAAGCAATCATTGTCATCTTTAGTATAATCAAATGAGCTAGCAGCTAACTCTTTACACACTAAGCAACATCTAGCACATACCACTTGGCTATAATAATAATGAGCTAACTCTTTAAGAAACCACCTTCTTAAATTTTCTATGGTAATAAAAAAAGATATATTCCATCTAATAAACAATGACAACCCACTTTTCTTAACTAATCTTCTTCCATACTTTAGGGTCATATTACAAAAATAGAACAAAATATTTTTTCATCTTTTGAGTTCTATTGCTATCATTTGTAATGTACCTATGTTTGTCCTACATTCATTAGGATTTTCCTAATGAAGTTATGGCAACCCCATTTAAGCTATGGTTGTTGTACATTCATTAGGATTGCACTAATGAAGTTATGATAGTCCCACTGAAGCTATGATTGTCCCAAGACAGTTAGGAAAGTCCTAATGATTTTAAATCCTATCTTAACAAGGTTATGATAGTCATAATAAAACTATGATAGACTCAAAAAACATATGATTTTCCTAAATATCATATGATCGTCCTAATGAAGTTATGATTGTCCTAATGAACCTATCACTATCCTAATAATATAACATACAATCCTAATGAACCTATGACTCTCCTAATAAATTTATGACAATTCTAACAATGAAGCTAAGATAGTCCTAATGAAGTTATGACAATCCTAGAACTAATCTCTATGTCATTTTTGTGCATACATGTTGAAATCATCATTATATTAAGGAAACGACCAAAGAATATAACATCAAATGAACATGAAGATAATTATGTGAGAACATATATAACATAGATGTAAGGACATAGGCTAGGTGATATAGACCTACGAACACAAAATTGTGTAGGTAAGGTGATATAGATCCATAGTGGATGCTAGTAGCAAAGTGGAATGTATGGGGGAAAGGAAAGGTGCCCCCAATGTACAAGGAAGGTAAGGTAATGTAAGAGTGTACTATTAAGGAGATGAAATCATGATGTCCCTAATATAAAGGTATAAAATTGATAGTGGTGTATACCAAAAGATGTGACACAAAAAAGGTGTCACTTTAAATTTTATGCACAAAATGAGCATTTAGTGACTTCCAAATTTAGCACTCACCAAGGTTTGGATGACCAAGCCTCAAACTAATTTTGGCAAGCACCACATTTGGTGCTTTCCAAATATGAAACTTGTTATAAAAATAAACTTCATTTTAATTTTTTTTCTATGCAACCCACAACACCTACATTTTTTTTGCTCCTTAACCCATTCTTGCCAAAATACATTTCTATTTTTTCACGTGGAGTTTGTGAAATATTCATCAAGATGCCACCAAGACACCAAGGAGTTCAAAGAGGTAAGTATATCTACCTTTTTTAGTTTCAAACTTTGATTAAATTGTACATTGAATTAGGTTTTTAATTAATTTTTTTTTTAATTTCTAGGAAATGGTATTCCACCCCCAAATGTTGAAAATACTCCATCACCTCCTCATGAATACCATCCTAAAAATGAACCAGATCAAACACCTCCATCAATTCCTAGACATCCCCTAGGAATGCAAGAAAACATACTATGACAAATAGAAGACAATAAAAAACAACTTGAGGAATTGATTACAAGGCTAAAATATAACGATGCAACAAACCCTTATAGGAGAGGCCTTGTTGAATACTTGAAAACTATTGTATATCATGTAGCATCAATGAGTGACAAATTTAATTTTTGGTTGAATACGAGGGAAGAAAAATAATAATTTTATGCAAACAAAATTTTGTAGGAGAAATTAAAGAAAAATAAAATTAAAAAATTTGACTTGTGTGACCTCTTCACCGATAAAAAATGAATCAACCTATAGCAATCTGATGTAAAATTTTCTCCATCCATTGATGCCACCATGAAGGGATAAACAATAATTTTTGGGATAGGTGGTGGATGGTTTTTGACTAACCTCCGTGCATTAATTATGAGGTGTCACAATACTTTTTGAGGAAAATCTATCTATTGTTATTTTTTTCCTCAATTAGAATCTAAACTTGTAGACATGAAAAATGCAAGGATTGATCTTATGAACTTGATCCTCGGGATTAACTAACACCGCTTCATCCTGAATCATCACTTTGTCTAACCATTTAGTCAAATAAGGGTTATTTGATTAAATTTATCAATTTTCCTCTCTTAATTAAATATATCAATTTTATCTAATTAAGTCATTCTTTCCTACACTCAAACATATCACTTTATTTGATTAATCCTTTAACTCCCTTTATTTTTTTAATAAAAAGAGGGTAAAAACTTTATTGAATTAGAATCAGAAAAACAACACAAGGATCAAAGAAACAAACCCACAAGGGGCCAACAGAACATGAATCAATTCACACCCAAGAAGCACCTCATATCCTCAACAACCCACTCCTCAAGAACAGGGGCCATGTCATTAGGAAGATTGCCCCAACCATCCACAAACCAAGAATCAATCTTCTCCGTCGCCCATCTAGCCAGCCCATCAACCACCCTATTCCACTCCCGCGAAATATGGCGGAAGACAATGGACTCTAGAGAAGCACACATAGAAATAATCTGCTTGACAACCACAACTAATTGCCAATTCACATCCTCCAACTGTCGCTTATGCAACATATCAATAACCACTTGAGAATCAGATTCACAAACAATCTGCCACCACCCAAGGCCAACCACACGCTCAATCGCCATAAGAATAGCACTAGCCTCCATGAGATTATTAGTATGCAGACCACGATACATAGAAAAGAAAAAACACCACCACTCCAAGGTTGTCTCTACCAACACCACCAACTCCAGCATGTCCAGGATTACCCCTAGAAGACCCATCCGTATTGATTTTTAGCTCCCCTAGAGTAGGTAGACACCAAAATCCATCACGAGCCACCCTCTCACGCCCATGCCTATGATGCACACTGCTCAAATTACTCCTATCCCCTACAACAAGACCCAAGGCATTAACAACACCCAAGTCCCCAGGATCAATTGGCATAGACAAATCACACTTAGCAGATAAAGTCTCCTGCAGAGCCCCAAGAATACGCCTCCAAACTTGCTCCAAGATCAATTTTTTGTCCAAGAAAATCTGTCTATTCCGCTCCAACCAAACTTTCCAAACAATCAAACTAGGGCCAATGCTCCAAGCAATTTTAAGAAAAGAGGTTTTGGCAGGAGATGATCCCTGTCTCCTCCAAAAGTCATCCAAAGCCGAGACATGGCAGCACGGTAAGCTCCAGAGATTCCACCAGTGATGCCAAATAGCCTTGACAAAGGAACACTGAAAAAAGAGGTGTGAGAAGCATTCTTCATGCTGACCACACATAACACACATGGAGGGGCCTTGGAACCCCCGCTTCCAAAGATTGTCCCAAGTAAGACACTTACCTTGGACAACGAGCCAAGAGAAAAAATTACACTTAGGCCAAGCAAATTTATTCCAGACATGCTTCCACCAAGAAACCTCAGAGCTCCCAAAGACCTGTTTATCCAACGCCTGATAACTAGAGGCAACCAAAATTTTGCCTCTCAAATCAGGACCCCAAGCAAGCACATCGCTACCAAGAAGAGAATTGCAAGCACGATTCGATAGAATCTTAGCAAGCTCTTGGCAATCCTCCATCACACCCCCAGGAGGCCAAACCAAAGGGTCCTTCTACCTGGACACAGTAATCTGACTCAAAGATTGTTGAGATTTGAAGTCAGCCACATGACACCAACCCGCCTCTTCAAAAATCTGACACAAGTCATGAAGGTGGGGATGAGATGACAAAATAGGGGGGTGACCATCCCAGGATTCATGCTAGAAGAGGGCTTCCCGACCCCCATTACAAATCCAAAAGTCCTTGTTTAACAAGCTGAGTAGCTCGTTTGAGAGTACTCCAGATCATAGAACCTTTCCCTTCCATACTAAATCTAGCAACCTCCATGCTTTCCACTGCACCCAAATATTTGAGGGTAAGAATTTTAGCCCACAACATATGTTGTTGTGAACACCAACGCCAATATAGCTTGGCAGCCAAGGCCTGCCCATTCTAATCAGTCCGTCGTAGACCAAGACCCCCCTCCTGCTTCGGCCTACAGACAACATCCCATTTCACCAAGCTCCACTTTCTATGAAGAAGGTTGCCAGACCACAAAAATTGGTGAGACAATCTCTCAAAATCTTTAATAAAACTTGAAGGAGCAGAAAGAACAAAGCACCTATAAAGAGGGAGAGCCTGGACCGCCGACTTTAAAAGAGTCACTCTTCCTGCTGAAGAAAGCCACCTGCAAGTCCAATGACTGACCAATCTTCGAAACTTGTCCAGAGTCTCTTGCCAAAACCTTTCAGGGATAGAATGAATGGAAAGCGGGATTCCAAGATAGAGAAAAGGAAGCAAACCAATATGGAAACGAAGAATACCTGTTATTCTCCTTTGGATAACCTTAGGAGTATGGAAGAAGTAGATGCAAGACTTCCCCTCATTAATGCGTTGCCTAGAGGCTGCCAAGTAGTAGTCCAAAACATTGCGCCAGTTGAGAGCCTCCTCCACCTTCGCCCTACCCATCAAGGCAATATCATCTACAAATTGAAGATGGGACTGAGGAGGAATATCATTTCCCCATTTCCAACCCTGAATCAAGCCGCCAGCTACTTGAGCATGAATAAGCCTGCCCAATCCTTCCGCAAGAAGGATGAATAAGTAGGGGGACAAAGGATCTCCTTGTCTGAGGCCTCTGGAAGCACCAAACAACTCAGTGGGCTCACCATTGAGAAGCACTGAGAAGGAGGAGGAAGTAACACAACTCCTGACCCATTCAATCCAACCACTAGCAAAGCCAAAAGCTCCAAGAATCTTAAACAAAAAGTTCCATTTGACACGATCATATGCTTTAGCCATGTCCAGCTTGATAAACATAGATTTTTCTTTTGAGGATTCCATAGAATGGATGGTCTCAACAGCAATCACAACACCATCCATGATCTGTCTGCCAGCAACAAAACCCCCCTGCTCCTCAAAGATTAACCCACCAAGCCAAGGTTTCAGCCTTTCTGCAATCAACTTAGTAATAATCTTATAAACAACATTGCATAACGCAATAGGTCTAAAAAGATCCAAAGAATTAGCCCCCACTTTCTTTGGAATGAGAGCTAAAAAAGTTGCATTCAGAGACTTCAACATTTGTTTATTCATGAGAGATTCCTTAACAACCTCTAAGAGGTCCAACTTAACCACCTCCCAAAACTCTTGAAAGAATTCAACTGGGAATCCATCAGGCCCCGGTGCTTTACCTTTCTTCATCTGGAACACAACCTTCTCAAGCTCCGACAAGGTAATAGGAGAGAGCAGCAATTCATTCATTTCATTAGACACTAGTTGTGGGATACAATTCAGAATCCTAGCTTCATCCTCCTCGCAAGAGGGGAATCTTCAGAGAATAATGAAGAGAAAAACCAGATGCATTCAACAGAAATAGAAGTGGAAGAGGACAAAATTTCCCCATCAGACAACAAGAGAGAAGAAATAACATTACGTTGCCTCCGATCTTTAACAGAGTTGTGAAAAAAAGAAGTATTTCTATCACCAGCCTGAAGCCATTCAATACGGGACTTCTGTTTCCAAAAGGTTTCTTCACGTAACTCCCATTCCTCAACCTCTTTTGTTGCAGCAATCTTTGACAATCTCAACTCTTCTATTAGGCCTTGATCCTGAATCTGTGTGGTGATTAAGTCCAAGTTATCCTACACCTTCTATTTTTCATGAAACAAATTACCAAAATGTTGCCTATTCCATCTTTTCAACCTGTATTTGACATACTGTAACCTCTTAGAAAATGAGTACATAGCAGTGCCATAAGGTGGCTTCCCAAGATCCCACAAGCTAGAAATCAAATCATGAAGAGATTCATCTCGGAGCCACATGAGTTGGAATTTGAAAGTTTGTCTAGCACATCGTTGAGGAATTTCAACTACAAGCTTAATTGGCCAATGGTCAGAACCTCTTCCATCCAATATTTCAAAGCCAATCATCCACCTATCCCCCATCCAAAAATTGGACACCAAAAATCTGTCAAGTCTTTCTGAAATAGCAACATCTCCAGTCCTCCTATTATCCCATGTGAAGACTCCATTAGTTGGCTTGATATCAACTAACCTCAAAAGAGCCATATTATCCTGCAAGAGCCTAGAGGAAGGCTCCAAACGAGCACTACCTCCACTCTTCTCCTCTAAAGAAATGACAGCATTAAAATCCCCAGCCAGGATCCAAGGAAGGTAAGGATCCAAAGATCTCACATATCTAACATGATCCCACAGCTGAGTTTTACCATGGAAATCAATCGGAGCATATATGTTAGAGAAAATAACTTTATCCCCAGACTCTAAGTGAGAAGCAACACAAGAAATCGAACTCCTGCAGGAGAACCACCAAATTGGACTAACCTTCCGAGGATCCCAAAAACAAGCCACTCCACCAGAATTACCAAAAGCACCCACACATTGACATTGGCCACGACCCCAAATCTTTGAAGCCACACTTAACATACTATCCACTGATAGCTTAGTTTCTTGCAAGAAAACCATATTAGGAGAATGAATACGAACCAGATCTCCAATAGCCTTTTGTTGAGGGATGCTATTCATACCCCTCACATTCCAAGAAAGAACTATCATCGTTGGGGTTGGGAGAAGTGCGCATCAATAGTCTTCACCGAACCAACCTCAACCAAAGTCTCTCCAGCCAGCTTCACCTTTTCTTGGTCCTTTTTGTGACCAACCTTAACTGATTTCTCAGGAATTCCTTTCTTAAAATATTTTTGCTGCACACCCAAAATAAAGGAAGAAGATTCAGACTTTCCTAAGTCAGGGCTACCCCGAACCTCTGAGCAAGCCTTACCAACACTAGAGGGTCCACCAGAATCAACAATCACCCCACCCTCCACACCAAAAGCCGGAGCGGAAGGAGAAAGACCAGAAACCATCTGAGGATCTCGGTTGCCAGGCAGATCCAATCCAGGGATCACCAAAGGTTGTACCTCAACCAACTCCTTAGAGCCATCCACCACCTGCATATTAGCTGTAAAACCTTCCTCCTGAACTAACTCATCCAAAGCCTCAAATCTATTAAACGTCTCCCTGTCCTGCCTTTCCTTAAAAGGTCTCTTTTGACCTCGTCCACGATTGCGAGGCTTAACTGGAACAAAACCATCTTTGTCCTCTTCCATTCCCTGCACGGGATCCTTACCCTTATCCACCCTCGGATTGGATTGGGTACCCACATTATTTACCCCTCCTACACCAAAAGCCCGAGGACACCTCCACAACAGATGCCCATATTCATGACATAACCAGCACCGAAAAGGCAACATTTCATAATCCAATGGCTGAGTCCAGGAATTAGAGCCAACAGTCAACTCAATAGAATCAAGCAAAGGCTGACTTAGATCAATCTCAACACAAATCCTCACATAAGAAAAGATTCTTTTATCCAAAGTATGTTGAGAAGGACCAATAGGCTTACCCAACAATAAAGCAATCGATTGTAATATATCAGTTCTCCAACATTCAAGCGGCAACCGAGGAAGGCGAACCCAAATCGGGACCCTAGAAGGCAACTCTTCCGCCAAATTAAAGCCTGCATGCCATGGTTTTATGAAGAGACCTACTTGGTTATAAAAATAAGGCCCCCCTTCAAATGCCCTATTTCGATCTAAAATACACGAGAAATCTACTAGAAAGAAATTGTTCGCAGCCAATAGAACATCAAAGTCACCCTCTGGAGACCATGTCTTGTGGATCCAAGTGTCCAAGAAAGAAAGAGAAACCCTCATCCCCATAAAATTACAAATCAAAACATGCTTACTGTAGTACTCCAGATCTTCAGCTACCGCCTCCAATTCAATCACCAACACAGGACGAACTTGAGCTCTTTCCAGGCATCCATTTATCTTATGCATTTTAAAGGTACTGGATTTTGTCAAACCCTCTCCAGACGAAGCCCCATCACCAACCTCCATCATGGCATCATCCCCCTTCACCTCACCAAAAGATGCATTCCTTGCCATTCAAACCCTACACCGAAAAAACTCTAGCCAAGAAGCCCCAAGACAAAACCAGTCTGCCTCACAGCCACCCCCAAAATGCAAGCAAGAGAAAAAGACAATAAAAAACAATACCCAACACCAGCAATACGGCAAGAGCCCCACCCAACCAGCAAAGAGAACAAACAAAGCAGCCCAAGGAGAAAGGAAGCACAGTCAATGGCAAAGTCGACGCTCGCACCAAACCCCAACCGGATGCACCAAAAACACCTACCTAAACAGCACTCCACGCATTACCAAAAGGAGGTAGAAAATCGAAATACCCCTTGGCTCCTCATCCCCTTTAATTAAATAAATTCCTTTATTTAATTAAATCTCTAAAGTATGTCTATTACAATCAATAACTAACCTTGTTTGATTTAATCTAACATCATTCCCTTTGATTAAATAACCAAAAATCTTTTATTTTAATTAAGTCTTTATCATATTCTTTTCCTCATTACTATGATTTAAAAATAACCTAAAAATCCTAAGTCAAAATGGTCACATCAACTAATCTCTCTTAATTTAATCAAATCATGATTAATCTAATCAAAATCCATCACATCCTCTAGCTTTTGCAACTTGCACAAATAAATCAATTAATTGATTTATTAAATCCTCTATTTTCCCTCAATATGGCATCAAAAGGGAATATTCCTCCAAATTTGAAAATCCCTCCAAGTGGATTTTTCCTTCCAACAAAGAATTTAACTCCTCTTCCATGTCCTTGTGCATTGAGCCAAGTGGCATTTAATCCATTTTCATCCCCCTCAAACATGTCATTTCACAAATTTGAAATGCCACCTAATATCATTTATTGGCACATTCATCAAAATGTGCTCAACCTTCCTCCATTCACATCTTGACAAGTGGCACTTGGCCATTGCATGTTGAATGATCCCACATTCATCCATTTTTCCTCACTCTTCAACATTCTCATCTATAAATAAAAGGCATTCCTTTGTATTTTGGATCCACAAGTTATGCATTTTAAATCCACAAATTAGAGCAAAATCACTATTTTCACATTTAGAGCTAATTTCATCCATTTCATCAAGTGTTCATAGTTTTTATCAAGTTTCATAGCTAGGTTATGCAGGATTTTCTCCAAGGAATCAACAACTCTTCATGAAATCATCACAAAGCTTACAAGGGATTGGGAAAGGGCCAATTTCCACATCAAATTGGCACCAATTCCCCCATGGGATTGAGAGTTTGCATTTTTAAATAGGATTTGATTGCTTTTCTTGTTTTGTTCTTCATTTCTTTCCTATTTTGAGCATTGTAGATGAATCGCATGGGAATCTTAAATTTAACTTGCATATGGATTCACATTGTGCTTTTTGCCAAGTGTTTCAGCAGTCTAGGATTGGGGGTTCACATTTTGGCACTAGAGGGAAAATCTCAAGTTCTTAACATGTTTTTTGACAAAATTCTGTGGTTTTTTATGATTTTTTGTGTCTACAGGAAACTGTGTCGCTATCAGTCAAGCGGTGCCACACAACGACGCTAGCCTTCCAGCAGTGCCATACAACGATGCTGCAAACTCCAAACTCTGCCGCTAAGGGATTCCCGCCTAGAAATTCAAATTTCCAAACACCAACGCTGGGCTATTTTTCTGACGCTGGGTTTTCAAAATTCAAACAATGCCACTTTCCAAAACAACACCACAATCGCGCTCTTTGTCCCTGCTGCAGAGCGCCGCTGCTAGTCATAACGACAATTCATATAGTGTCACTGACCACTTCAAACTATGACGATCTATGGCTGTTTTAATCGCGGGGTAAAAGGTTGGATTTCCAGTAATTTTGACATGTTCTTTTATGTTTTTGACCATTTTGAGCTATTGACCTATTTTTTGCATCTATTTTTCTTGGACTAATCAATTTCTGTAGGTGGAAGCAAGGAAGGAGCAAGGAAGAGTTTGAAGTATAACATCATTTATCCATTGTATCAAGTGTCTTTAGACACTTTTGGAAGAAATTATAATTCCAAGTCTAAGGACTTTACCCCTTCAAGCTTTTTTAGGACTCACTAATTTCATTTGGGCTCTAAAAAGAACAAGACAAAAGGTTTAAAAATAACTTTAGGCAAACTTACTAGATTTTGTTTAAGGTTAACAATTGAACAATAAAATCTCACACTTCTTTTGGTGCTTTAAAAAAAATCAAATTCTTGCTTTGAAGTATTTAAAATGAACAAGTGCTTTTATGTTTTGTAATCGTTTCTACTCCAAAGTAATATCACCTAAAGACGATGTGCTTTCTCTTTGCACCTGATCTTAAGAATCAAAAGGCTTTTGGTGATATTAGGTTACTGTGTAAGCGGATTATCTCACACTTCATTTGGATTCTAAAATTGAACAAATCTACGAAAGTGTGAGTGGAACATACAGTGGGTACTTTGTTTCTCAATGAAGATTGATCGAACTATGGATGTGTTTGCTCACTTTTGTGTTATTTTAGAGGGCCTACCTTGTGGGAAAAAGTAATCACCCAAGGGAATGACCCAACCAGGAACACACTAAAGACAAGTGACTTCCAACTAGTATATATGAGCGTGGGTACTGAGAAAAGCAAGTATCATAAGGATTGTTCTTGGATAATAAGGGAAGTAATGGTCTCTTGCCATATAGATGATCCCCCACAAACGAAATTCCTGCATTAAAACCTTTGTTTAGAAAAAGCCAAAATCATTGATCTATTTTTTGGTGCAAGAACGGTCATTCTAAATCTGTCCCATGATTTTACAGCTCTTAGTAGAGATAAAAATTATTCCATGGTAGTTTCATGGGTACTAATGCTTGGCTAACCTAAGAAGTGAGTGTCGTGGAGGGGAGCCATGCTTTTGATCAAGCATCTAATCATCTACTAAGAGTAGGTGTAGCTATATTTATCCAAGTGGGAATTCAACAAATATTGTCTTTTCATCCATAATGTTGTATGTGTTCTTGGAAACAAAAAAAATTCTTGAAGTGAAAACATTGGAAAACAAAAATTCAACATGATCATCAAACTTCAAACCCTTTAGGAAGCAAATATCATTGAAAAAATTCAAATGTTATTGCTTTCTCTAGGGATTCTATCCTTAGAGGCTTCTAAACATTTGGATTTACATCTCAATTTGCTTACTAAAGTCAACAATAGGAAACTTTTTCCTGAATTTCCTTGATTTCCACAATAAGCACTTTGTGGGATGATAATAAGTTAGGACATTAGACATATAGTTTGAAAACCTAAATCAAGAATTGTTTGTGGTAAAAATAAGTCATTAAGAAAAGCTAAAGAACAATTAAACCCCACACATGTGCTTCATCCAATGATTTCAAAAAAGTCAAAATTCAGAAACCCAAGTTCAAAGCTCTTAGTCCAAAAGCTCATCAAAAGCACCTCTCAACACTCTACAAGTTTAGAGAGAGATTGGTCTTCAACTTCTACAAAAGAGCTTGAAGGAACAACCCCAATTTGTATTCATTTTATTATTGTCAGAATCTAAGACTTTTTCAATAATTTGAGCATCTTGTATGAGAAGTAAAGCATGTTCTTCATCACCGAGGTCTTGTAAACAAGAGTCTTTTTAGGTTAATCTTAGGATCAAATCAAAACTTTTATCCATCCCTCAAACATCAAAATCAAAAATCACCTCCCCATCAACTCTTAGAAATCTTGAAAAAATATTTCATGCTAATTTTGGGAAAATCTTCTTGAAATCAAAATAAATCCAAATCATCTTGTTTGATTAGATGTGTGTAGATGCATCCTTATCCACATATTTAATAAAATTATCAATCCTTATGAACAAGTCTACCCCTTGATAACATCCAACATCTTGGGGTTTATAAGTTCAAAATCCAAAATCAAATCATCTTATTTGGTTAGGTGTGTTTAGATGAATCCTTCTTTACACACTTAGTCAAATAATCATCTTGTGTACGAATTTACTCTAGGAAATCCAACCTCTTAGAGTTTATGAGTGCATTATACAAATCAAAACCAATCAATCCAAAATCAAATAAAAAATTCAAAGTCCCAAAATTTAGTATCCACTTCAATATTTCTCAACAATTCAATCATCCATATCATCCATCATCCATTTATCTCATCATCACCCCTTGATCCTTAATCCTCCTAAATTTTCTCTTTTGGGCTTAAAGTTAGATCAATCTAAAGAGTTCTCACGCATTATTGAAAATTGATCCTTATTTTATGGTGCAAATTAGATCGCAACACAAGAAGAACATGGATGCTACCAAAGAAACATCAATTTCAAGTGACTTAAGCCAAACCACTCCCCAAATCAATCCAATTGAATCAAGAAATCCCCTAATTAATCTTCCTCTATCATCACAAAATTTACAAGAGGACGGTCAAGTGGAGGACATTACCAATAATTTCTTTGGGATGTCACAAGATGAAATCATTGAAATGGTTCAAAATACTGATAATCGCCGAATTTTCAATACCATGATGAGGCTCAATCCCTCCCAATACATGCTTGAATTATGATTTAAACACACTTGTGGAGAAGCCTCTCAAAATCATGCCACCAATATCATCCATGCCTCCATTTCAAAGCATCACTCAATCAATCCCCCAAATCACATCATCTATTGCTCCAACTCAACCAATTGTCAACAAGGGGAGCTCATTACTTCATGCGCTACATTCACACCCCCTTGTAAATAACCAAGGTTTGGATGCAAATACTATAGTAGATCAATATGTCCCATTAAATCCACTACACCCATATTTTTTGCTCACCTTCCAAGATCCCAATGACCCATCATCATCTTTTCACACAACACCACTCAACACACAAACCTCTCTCCCTATGACCTCACAAGGAGAAGGTGGGCTATTTGGACCAGGGGGTATCTTTGACCCTTCATCTTCATCATTTCCTCAATGGAGTACACCACTCACCATTCCACCACTTCCACCCTTAACATTAACATCCACATCACTTCTCGATTTGGGGCTACCTTCATTATCACCACTCATTCAAAACAACCCCTCGATCATCAATCAAAACATCACGCCAAGTTTGCCAATATTTCCATCGATATCACAACAATAGATGGAAACAATCTCAACAAAACAAGTGATCATCACAACATCTCAAAACATGGTCTCCCAAGGGCCTATCACATCAATTGCACCATCCACTATGCAAATCCCTATCACCAATACAATGGTGCCTCTCATCATGACAACGAACACCATTCTGAATCCACTACGGCCACCACCTCCAACATCAAACAC
>VDFB02225092.1:0-10649 GCA_007258455.2 Sequoia sempervirens
TTTGGATAGAATTCCTCCTCTCACTAAAGTGGGGGTTAAAAATGTGGTGTATAAAGAAATGTATCAAACATTTTCACACTTGTTTGAAGTCCTTGTTAAAATTAAGGATTCTTTATGCCTTATTTAATGAATCTTTCTAAGGATAATAACAAAACTTATCTAATGACCAATCATAATTTATGTTTTTGGGTTGTGTATTCCAGATCTAGTGAATTGGGTCTCATACGCCACCTTGGGTGTAGGGATCCCACCTAGGTTTCAAGGCTCGATCCAAAATATTGCGTAGAACTTAACATTTCTTGAAATTTGTGTCCCAAGCTTAGGATACAAGGACTCATACTCCCCAACTGGCGTATGAGTCCTACTTTATCTTGGACCTATTTTGAATTCAATTCTTGTTGGTATTTTATTCTCCTAGATTTGATATCACCATGTAGTGTTGTAATTTCACAAAATTTGGCATAAAAAGGTATAAATACAAGGTTCTTTCACATATTTTCTCCTAGAAAATTTTATGAGAAAGTGTGACCTAAACATTTAAGCATTCTAGAAATCCAAGAGAATTCAAGAGAAAATTATCAATCATTTGGAGCAGCATTCAAGATTCAAGCATCATGTCAAAGTCATCATACATCATGTATGCTATTTGAGATAACATTTGTGATGTAGGTTTTTATGATTCAAGCAAGAATTCAAGTCAAGATCCATAACACTCAATCAAGATTCAAGATATAAATTCATGCTATCCATTTCACACAAGTTTGCAGCCTTCATATCAAGGGTTTGGTGAATTGCAACATTGTGTATTGTTCATTCATCATTCCTTCATTCTATTTTATTTCATTTCAAGGTTTGATTACCCAAATGGGGTTTGACCAAGGAAAACCCCTATTCCCTAACACAACAACATTTTTCTCCTCTTCATTTGTGATTACAGATCTAGGTGTTTTGATACTTGAAGATCCTTTGAAGACAAAGTTGCAAGATTGAAGAAAGTTGTCAAAGTTATCAAGAAGTTTTCATCTTCATGGAAAGTCACCTATAGCTCACAATTCTAACTTTCAGAATTAGAGATCAGATAGGAGAGAAGCTACAAAAGATCACTAGAGGATACTAGATTTTTGGACAAACCCTAATATTGGGACTAAATCACCACTTTGGGTGTATGAGTCCCCTATACCACTTTTCAGCAATTTTTTGTAGATCTTTATTTACCAGTTGCAGATTCTAGATTTAGCCAGAAACCCTAAACTTGGAATAAATCACATAGTCTGGTGTATGAGTCCCAATTCACATCAAAAGTAATAATTTTAGGATTTCAAACCTCATTTCAAGAATCTTCAATCTTCTAAGTACTTCTTTGTTTAGCCTCAATTTGTTATTTTGATTTTGAGTTCCATTTTCTAGGTCATATAGCTAGATTTTCATATTGAATTCATTTCCTTCTTTCTAAGCATTTAATTAGTGGTGAACCCCCTTTTCACACCTGAGGAGACTCTTGTAGTCATTCCTTCAATTGATTCACTTGGTTGAGGGATCTCTATGGTTTCCTTTAATGAACTAGAGTGAAATAGGAAGGACCTACCTCCCCTCTTGTGTGTTCCATCTCCTAAAAGGTGGAGCACTCTATTTCCTTGTGTTTAGATAATATAGAATTAAATGCACAATATGGTAAGAAAAGGATGTAAGAAATACACATAAATCCATGTAATAAAGTTGAGTGAATGAAATTGGCATGATAAGGCTCCTAAGTGTTAAGATAGAACATGCATACAATGCAAGAATAGTAAAGCATCAAAATAGAACATATATGAGTCAGAATAGGCAATCCATCATAAGAATATATGAATGAAAATAAAAAGTATAATATCATCATAAAACACAAGTATAAGGATTCATAACAATCATACATAATAATAGTTATTCCTATGACCTTTCATGAAACTCCATCCTTAGTCACAGTCATAGACTCACAATCATTAATCTCAATCTATGATCATTAAGCATAACCCTTAGGTACTCATTGAGGATACATAGTCTATTAAGGTTTCATTGAGCAGAAACCATAGTCTATAAAGACTTCATTATCTTCATCATTGATCACAAATCACAACTTCTTTATTATAAATACTATCATTGGTCTTCTCTTTAAACATGGTCTCTACCTTTTTACTTAGTTTAAGCAGTCTTCTAATCATTTGACTTGACTGTGATATCATCTCACTTGATTATCCTAACTTTGATGTGTGATTTTTATCTTAGTTGGATTCCTTTTAATAGTGAGAAGATACTACATTTTGAAAACTTTATGATTGCTCCATTGAAATCATTCCTTGCAAAAAATTTATGGGATTATCCTTTGGATATTTGAACTTCCCAACAACCTTGATGTAGACCTCCCTATCAAAGGTTTGAAGTGATTTTTCTTTGATCTTTCACTATCCTTCATAATGTATTTTGATTGTCATCTATTCATGATACATGGTATTGCTCTTGATAGTCCCTTAGGTGTCTTTTTTAACTCAGTCCTTCCTATGATTGTCATAGGGTTTCATTACAAATGACTATCCTTTGAGATTGATTCTTAATTGTGCATGGTCTACTCTCTTCATTAATAACTGTCACTTAGTTAAATGAACCCGCCCTTTTATCATTTCAATCTTTAAATTATGTTTTTGTACACATAGTCTTCTACCATATGCATTCAACTATGACTACCATCATGTTAAGGACTGTCATATGCTCTTCACCTATAGCCTAATAGATCGTTGGTTATTATCCTCCCTTAAAGCTTTGATTATGCAATAATACAATGAAAAAATTTCTCCTCATACTAGACTGCCCTACTAGAATGATGACAATATGACTATCCTTCTATTGAAAACTTTCTCTTGGGATGGTCCTTTTACCAAACACTACCTCAATGTCACCACCATATGGTTGGTTGTCCCCTATTTTGATAAAGACTACCTCTTATTTATTCTCATGGTGACCTTGAATGCCATATAATTTAATTACTTCATAAGGACTATCCTTTATGGTGATTATCTTCATTCAATCCTATATGACTATCCCTAATATCTTTCATCTAATTTATAGTATGCTTTTGTATTCACCAATGGACTACCATGTCCTTGTTACATTGAATATCTTCATTGTTTTCACTAGACTATCATCTTTGTCTTAACCTATATTTTCAAAGTTATGACTATCTTTTCCATTAATGTTTCTCACAATCATACTTTTTATGTTTGAGACCACAATCCTTATTTAAACTTCTAATCACTAGAATAGTGAGAATCAATATTTTGATATATTTATAATCATATTTTTGAAATTAATGATTTACATCATCAAATCCACTTGTAATTACATGCTCAAACACATAAATGACTCTATGGCCAATAAATAATTCATAAATATCATCAATTGTCCCATTATTTGTTGCTAATGAGTCTTTCCTTTGTGGAAATAAAGATATAGTTAATGTTTGGTGCATAGAATGTTGTGAAGGTGCAGGAAAAATATTTCGAGGAAATAAAAAGGAAGAATGCATCACTATAATGCCTATTTCTAAACATGAAATCAAGAATTTTCAAATGTGCATACTCTTGATTGTCCTTTGCATAGTGACTCAATGATTTTCATGAGCTATTTATTTTATTTCTTCATGGTAATCACATTGACTGTAGACTTCCTTTTCCTTTTATTTGACTCCATGAAACATTGATTTGTATCCATTGTATTAAATGTATTAGCTCTAACCTCACCAAATTCATTATGGATCATATCAGGTTCTTGTATATCTTGAGGTTATCATAAATCTCATCAAAAATACCAAAAACAATTGTAAAATGTTTGTATGAAAATCCCAAAAACATCCAAATTCATGTATAGCTAAAATCCAAAAACATTCAAAAAATTTTAAAGTCAAAATCCAAAACATCCAAAACACATCAAAATCCTTATAAGGTCAAACATCAAAAATCCAAAAATAGTACCATTTCTAAGCTACATTGTCTCTGGGATTGAACATAGGCAAGGCCATCATTGATGTTCCCTTGAGACACCCTAGGTCAATCCTTTAGGAGTCTGTAATAATAAGATGACATTTCAACTATTCATATCTCCTTGTTAATAAGTCAATCCAGTCAAACTACGTGGTCTTTACATGTATAATGTAGGCAAGACTTATCTTTGATTAGGACCCCAGGCCCCTAGAATAGGTCTTTAGGTTAGGCTCTTGGTCAAAATTTATAAAATACCTAAACATCCAAATAACTTAGAAAATCCCTAAACATTCAAATATCAAAAATCACAAAAAAATTTGAAAATTGAAACACCAAAAAAAAATTCAAATATCAAGACACAAAAACATTAGAAAACATTTAAAAAGCCCTAAAAAGCCTCAAATATCTTGAGAAAACCCTAAATAGCTTCAAATAACCAAAAATCTAAACATTCACATAAACTTTTGAAAAGACCAAAAATGGCCTCAAAACATTTCCAAAATACCAAAAACATTGAAATATTCTAGAAAATCCAAAATCATCCATCCCATCTCACTTTCACCCATAATAAATCGATTGTCACATTCACCCTTTGGTGAAACAAGTAGAAAAAAAGTATAGCAAGTCATAAAGTGTGATCCTAATCATCGAAACTTAAAGTTTAGATCATAGGTAAATGCATCAGTGAAGTTTCTATCAATGGTTCATCATTAGCATCATCATCCTACATCAAACAACCATCTGATCAACATGTCCTAGGATGTATCCTTCCTACAATGGACATTAGTATTAGGCATCACCTTAGCTAAATTAAACCTGAAAGAGATATAGATAACACTGACTATTTTTCTTTGATCATTTCTTATGATTTATCTTAATCACCCATTCCAACGACCTCTCGATGATTATCAAAAAGATTTAGAGAGAAAGGAATGGGTCATAATCATTATCTTTTTTTTGCTATGTTTGTGGATACTCTTGTAAAATAATCTTGGCGCATACTTGCTTAGTTGTGTGAAGGAAGGTTCTTTGGAGTACGTTGTTGACTATTACATATGCTTTGGTCCAATATATTCTAAGCTTCTAACTTACATTCTAACGAGGTTTTTGTATGTCAAGATGTGAACAAGAACTATCCTATTTGTTTGTCAAGTGAAATTCCATTACACTAGATACAATGGCATCCTAATTATCAATGCCTTGATGCATCATGTCTATGTGTTATATCAAAAAATAAGGAATGACAAAAAATACCAATCCCGAAAAAATGAGCACATAATCATCTTGCATTTATCATTCCACATCTTGCATTTCTCATAAACCTCTCTAATAAAGTCTCTGTGGATCATAGATTTGTTGGATAAGTTAATGTTCGATCATTCTTGTTTCTTCTATCTTCTCTTTGTGCTAACCTGGTGTAGACATCCAAATTTGATCGCTTCCATACGATCAAATTTACCTCTTTATTCATCCATTCCGTCAATATTAATTTATTTAATTAATATTACACTTCTCACATAATGTTCTTAAAGTATTTAATTTAATAATTAAACAATTTATCTTGTACCTTTTTCCTCTATAAATTAAATAAATACACCAATTTATTTAATTTAGTCATTTAAACCTTTTTGAATTAAAATCAATTTAAAATTCTCTTTTTCTCTCCTTGTCACATCCTCCATAATCCATCTCTTATTTGGATTAATTTAATTAATTCATGATTAGGATGTGCATCCTCTTAATCAAGGATTAATGTCACATCCTCCTACATTTTCCACTTGCCTCTAATCTTCCATTAATTATCTTAATCAACTATTTGCACAACCTTAATCAAAGTCATTAGCCATTTTTAGCACCACTTTTTAGTCAACCTTTTCATTTGCCTTTCTTGGCATTGACCCTCTTTCCCATATGAATTTTTAATTCACTTTTATTCATCCTAGGTTTCTCTCCTCCCCATGTGAATTTTTAATTCACATTTATTTCTCCAACCACTTCTTTCCAATGGAGATTTTTGAGGAATTCCAAAATTCCTCAAATGTCTTTTTCATTCTCACTTGGGGACAAGAAGTTCCTTTTTGAGGAAATCTTCTCACTCCCCAAGGTACTTGGAAGGTACTTGTCCTTCCTCCACATCATGTACCTCCCTTCCACATCACCTACACATCATCTCACCCTAGCCACTTCACATTCCACATGTCAAAATGTGAGGGCTTGTGAGTCCTCAACTCACCATAGCCCTACATCTTGATCTTGGTGGCTCAATCTCAACCATTGAATTCTCTAGAAAATTCAAGTTTCTCTATAAATACCCCCTCCTCGAAGGAATTTGAACACTTAGTCATTTTGCAACTAAATGTTGTCATTTTGTGCACTCATCTAACCATCCATTTTATCTATTTACATTTGCATCCAACCATATAGTTGAATCTTTCATTTAGCCACATCAAGAGCCATCCAAGGAGCATACAAAGTAATCCAAAATCAAGGGCCAACCAAGGAGTTTCAGCTATAAAGAGAAGGTATAACCACTTGCAATCATCTTTCACTTTTTTTCTCTTTGCACTAACAAATTTCTTAGGCTAATCTTGAGGTGTTTCTTTGTGTTTTTCCATTGCATTTTAGTTGTTTAGAATAGGTAAAACATTTGGATATCACATTTTTGGCAGGCCCAGTGGGACCCACAAATGGGTTCCTCAATTTCACATTTGTTGTTGTTGAGTTGTTTGCAGGAACACATCGCAGAGAGGTGACTATGCCCTCTTGGTGACTATAGAAGGGCGATTACGCCCTCCTGGTGACTACAGAAGGGTGACTACACCCTCCTGGTGACTGCAAAAGGGTGATTATGCCCTCTATTTTTTTGCAGAAGGGTACCTACACCCTTGTTTGGATTTTTGTCTTACTAACATTTTCTGTAGAAGGGCGACTATGCCCTTGTTTATATTTTTGGCTTAGTAACGTTTTCTGCAGAAGGGCGACTATGCCCTTGTTTGGATTTTTGGCTTACTAACATTTTTTTGCAGAAGGGCGACTATGCCCTTGTTTGGATTTTTGACTTACTAACATTTTCTGCAGAAGGGCGACTACGCCCCTGGGTTAAACTCTATTTTCTAACGTTGCACTGCAGAAGGGCGGCTACGCCCCTTGGTTGAACTTTATGTGTTAACATTTTACTACAGAGGGGTGACTACGCCCTCCTGATTACTGCAGAAGGGCGACTACACCCTCCTGATTACTGCAGAAGGGCAACTGTTCCCTCCTGGTCATTGCAGAGGGGTGACTATGCCCTTCCTCAGCACTGCAGAGGGGCGAATATGCCCCAAAACAACACATTTTGAAAGGTAAAACAACCATTTTAGCTTCGTTTTTCTCCCATTTTTTGTTGTTTTCATATACTAACCCCCTAACATTGTTTTTTGCAAGGATATTTGTGTTTTTGCTAACATTTTGTAGCATATTCTTGTGTAATTGATGAAGAATGCGGGATAAAACAACTAACATTTGCTTGCAGGGCTATCCGTTTGCTCAGATTTTTAAAACTATTCTTGTTGTTTTCGTTAATCTAAGAACATAGTTTAATTAGGGAGAGTAATATTCATTGCTTATTGTGTCTATCTTTTTGTGTTACTCAAAGGGGGCATTAGTTTGTTTTCACTTTCCCCTTACACTTCATGTGAGCCTGGGGAGTAGTTGGAAACGATTAGTGATTTCTTTCTAGTGGGACCTGCTTGGGGATTTCATCACCCCAAGGGACAATTCCAACCACACATACCGGCGAGGTATACAAATGGGGGAGAGCGAAAGTTGTACCCCAATCCATTCGCGTCGTAATTGGCAGAGCGTCGAAGCTAGGGTGATACCTAGATAGACGTGAAGAGTTGGTCTAAGCCCTTCAGTATCTCGCTAGGGTTCTCGACTCACGCTTGTGACAGACTGGTGTTCATAGTTGTGCCTCATGTACCAAGAGTATATCGAGGACTCCCTAGACACCTTGTGCATCCTAGATTAAGACCTCATTGGCCATACCATTAACACTAGTCATAGGATCGTCTTTTCTTGAAAGTGTTTTCTTGTGATAAACCAATAAACTTTTTGACAAATTGGCCTTATTATTAACATTCTAAAGTTCTTTCCATAATCATTTTCATCAAACCAAGTCCATGTTCACTATAGAAGGGTGACTACACCTCCATTTTATCATAAGGGAAATTGTAATTCTCCGATTCACTACATGTATGGGTGATTGCACCCTCTAATTCATCAGCAGTATGGGTGACTGCTCCTCGAAATACTACAAAGGGTGACTATGCCCTCCCCGGTCATCAGAGGGCGAATTTTCCTCTTGAACACTGAATTGCCCCCTGCTTGGACTGGCGAAATTTGTAAAACCATCATTTAATCATTCCCAACCTTTATCTCATCATCCCAAGCCTCTGTTTTTTCATTCTAAACCTTCGAAAACCTCCATTTTATCATTCCAAACCTTCGTTTAGCCCCCAAAACTCTCCTTTAACCATCCTAAATCTCCATTTATTATCCCAAACATCAATACACTGGTTCTCTCAATCCATCCACTCATTTTAAATTTTCTGGTAATCCATTTAGAAAGCCCATATCATCACCTTGTGAACTTGATTCATCAAAATTTTATCATTTGCATCACCTAACCCATACCTCATAAACACCACTCATAATCAAATCACTTTAACCTTGTGTTAAAAAGTGGTTACCCAAATTGACCCTAGCACTTGAATTTGATTATTAGTCATTAACTTCAGTTGTAATCAATTTACTTCCATCTTGAGGTGAATTCGGTGTCGTAAGTTATCATCCTTGGCCCAAATCAATCCATTTCTATCTTGAGGTGGATTCAGCGCCATGATCATCCACTTGATGAATCGATGCTCTAGGTCACTAAGGGTAACTTTCTTTGACTAAATTTAGGGTCCCTCACATCTTTCATCATTTAATCATACCCATCCAATCATTCAAATCTATCAAACCCAATCATTCAATCAAATCAGTCACACTTATCCAATTACCTAATCAATCGACACAATCCTATCGATCTTGACAATCCAATCCAATCTATCCAATCAAAATCTAATCTAATCAAAATCCAATCCAATTTATCTAATCAAAATCTGATCTAAATACCATCTCATCCAATCACAATCAAATCATTCATCAAAGACATCTTTATAATCCACCCATAGCACATTTGCATGCCCATTCAAACTAGGTCACAAGTTAAGAAATAAATGGCACAACAACAAGGTCAAAATTCCCAAGCAAACATGTCTCAAGATCTTAATAACAACACAAATCCTACCAATGGTGCGAATGTTTCTCAAGATCCTAACAACATCACCCAATATCCTCATAATGGCACTTCATCACACTCCAACATTGAAAATCAGAACAACTCACCACATGGTAAAGAGAGTATGGCTAATCAACCCGAGCTCACATTTGAGGAACATCTTAGTAATCCTGCCACTGTACAAATGACTAACCGTCTGTTTGAAAAACATTGGGAAGAAATCTTGGCCCACCTAATTGAAAAAGGTGTCAAACTTCCACCAAGAGTTGACTTATCTAAATATAGTGGTTCCATGTCTAACGTACCCCAAGGTTCACAAAACACGCCAGGTAGTTCATACATCCCCAATGTTCCTCCACTAGAAGGTTGGCATCAACCTAAATTAGGCAACATCATTTTGTATCCCGTCAACAATCCCCCACATCCTGCAATCTCAGTTGTAGGGGCTCCTCAAACAACTGATCCCAACGATACTTTTTCCTTTGGCATGCCACAAAATGTTCCGCAACAACCACCATTAATGCTAATGGCACCACCCATTTCAAATCAACCTCCCATCAACGTTGGGGGCACCTCGTTTACTGCATTGCCTCCTCCTTCTGGGGCCATCAACCTACCATCGCCTTCATATGCATCTCCACAACCTCCCCAATCTAACTTACTACCTCTTTTGTTGCCACAGGGTACATCCCAACCGAATGTTCCATTTGGTACCCAACAACCTCTTGTGCAACAACAACAACCACCCCAATAGCAAAAACCTCCATATAACCCTCCATTCTCTTCACAACAACCACCACACCAATCACAAAGAAATTTGTCCCGATCTCCCGCCCAAACCATATCGTCGTTCTTCGCATCCATCTTACGTTCGCGAGCCAAAACACAATACAACATCCCACCTCAGCCCACACAACATCTCACATCACATTAGTAACCACCCCAACATTATTATTACCATAACCAACAACAGTCCCAGCAGCAACCGTCTTATGCGCCCTTTTAATAGTTACAGCAATACCTTCAGTACTAGTAGGCCAATCCGCAACATCACATCCAAGCTCCTCAGCAGCCCACCTCACATCTTTATCAAACAAATTCGTACTATACCTCACAACAATAGCCCCCATACCAAAAAAATCCCTTGGCTTACCAGCAAGGGATATCATCATCCCACTATCAAAATAAATACCTCAATAATTTAACATTCTCTCAGCAGAATCCTTTATTGTCCTACCATCTATATCCATCCAAGCCACCACCAGTCAACTTGGATCTGCTAGAAATCAAAGCCGCTCTGAAAAATCTTCAAG
>VDFB02225093.1:0-11239 GCA_007258455.2 Sequoia sempervirens
AAATTCAACAAATTTTCACATAATCGGGTTCGTGTTCACCATCAAGATTGCATCTAGTTCAATATCAAGAAAATCGAAGACATGGGTAATGTTAGGTTCTTTATTAGCTTTCGAACGATGTAATTTTTTTCACTTTCTAACAATGTTAAACTTTTCATCCATAATTTCTTTTGATTGTATGTCTGTTTTTCTTCAAAAAGCAGTGTTTGGTATTTTTTTCACTATAAATTAACCGTTCATCGAAATTTGAAATAAATTATATTTTTAGAAACTAGACTCATCTCTACAATTTAAAAAAAATAAAATTTTAGAAAATCTTTTAGTTTCCAAAATTTGAGGGGGAGCACGGCCAAAATTCTCGCTTTTTAGGAAGTGCCCACTTTAGAAAATTAATAAAAATCAACATTCATTAAAAAATTATCGTAAAATATCCACCTACTACATAATCAAGCGGTCTAACTTCTGACTGGAGCGATTTTAAAAATACTAAAAAAAGTCCACCGTGCTCGGGTCACACAAGAGTTGCTATGTTATGTTTTTCTGACAGAAACAACAGCAATTTTTGTGTGTCCCTCTTTTGAAACCCTTAATCTCAACCATTTTCAAAATAAATTAGTAGTTTAGAAAGTAGACTTGGAGCACTGCGGTCCTTGTTTTTGTTCCATCAAAAAATCTTGAGTGTAGCTATCCTCAATTTCACGTCCAAGGTCAGTATTTCCTGATTTCAGAAAAAAAGTGGCCACTTAAGCCCCTTTTTTGGGAACCATCTTGGTGCAGTTACCCTGTAAAGACTTGGGATGAGACGAGAAGGCCTGGAATGGCAAGATCGTTATCTTGTCCCTTCGAAAGATAACTGATTCCGCATTGGTTTGCATGTGGGGCCGGGAGTCATTAGAGGTTATCAAGATATCCCGAAATGGGGGTCGGGACCTAGGAAGACTTGCCAAGATAGCCCATGCGACATTGTGATGACACTTCTCCTAAGTCAACAATATGTTTGTATTCGTGATGTGAAAATTTACTTAAAATATGGAAGCATTGTAACCTTTGTGTCATGTGATGTCATGTTTGTATCTTTTTTAGTTGAGTCATGTTGCATATGTTTAGAGGTTGTTGGTCTTGACCTGAAATCCTTGTTACTATCTCCTAGCACGAGGGGTGAGCCTTCAGGTATCACTTGGTTGGGTGGAACATGCACCTTACTCCATTGTTTTTTTGGCTCTTGCTCGTGTAAACGAGGCTTTCATATTGGAGAGCTCATGGAATCCAGTTGCTACCTTGGCTTCATTTATGTTAGTTATTCTCATTGTTATCGAGGTGGAAATTGTAATAAGTAATCATGTTATTGATTTACCTCATTCTGGGAATGAGTGATGTAATTTACAATTGTATAACTTCTATTATTGGTAACCATGAAGGATCTCATGGTCTTAAATGAAAATGTCATGTATGGAATGTATGTGCTTTAAATTCTCTAAGTGTATGTTGTTATGTTTTCATTTCATGTATGTTATTTTAATTCGAGATTTAAGTAATCTCAGTCTCGTAACCTTAGGGGATTGTTGGTTGTGTATTGTTATATTGCATGTAATTGTACTTAAACAAAAAAAATAAAAATTATGCTTTGTTTAGTGTTTTGCAACTTCCCCTAGGGTTGCGTGGCAGGGCATTACAAATGGTATCAGAGCCTAGGTTTAAACACTGGGTACTCTGGGATTATGATGAGCCCATTAAGCTTTTAGTTGTGTGGGTTTTAATTGTGTGTTGTGCTTAATACCTTTTTGTGTCTGTGTAGGATTATGCCTCACAGACGTGGAAGAGGTGGGGGTCGTAGATGTGGCCATTTAGGCAGTCGCATTGGGGAACAACAAGACCCACCGCCACATGTTCCACTTGTTTGTGACCATGAGGAGCAACAGGCTTCTCAGAATATTTAGGGAGATGGCAATCAGAATTTGGATCCACCCAGGATCGAGGATGCTCAGTTGCGTCAGTTGTTAGAGGAGACCCTTGCCCGCCTTGGGCCTAGGCAAGAGGTAGAGCCAGTGGTGGTTAGAGAGAGAGAGGTACAAGTTTAGTCTAATTCAGAGGTAGCAGCCCATATGAGGGACTTGCTTAGAGCACAACCACCCATTTTTGATGGATCAGGCAGTGATTTGGAGGCAGAGACATGGCTCACTGACTTGACTAGGTGTTTTTCTATGCACCCATATGGTAGCAACACTCGAGCTAGGTGCGCTATCATGAACTTGAGGGGATTTGCCTCCACTTGGTGGAGATTAGAGGAGCAGAAGCTCCATCTAGACATTGGTACAGTTTCTTGGGAGTTGTTCCTAGAGCAGTTTTGGGCTAGATTTCTTTCTGAGAATTGGAGGCAGCATCGAGGGGATGAGTTCCACACCCTTCGACAGATGACCATGTCATTAGATTTGTATGAGCGTTGTTTCTACGAGCTCAAATAGTATGTGGGCATAGGAGATGACAAGGGTATGTTGGTACAGCATTTTCTCAGGGGCTTAAACGCCCGTATCAGTGGTGGAGTGCAGGTTTTCGAACCTAGGACCATGGAGGTGGCGGTCGACAAGGACAGGCTTATTGAGGAGAACCTAGCGATGGCCTTAGGTGGTCATGTAGGAGTGCAGGTGAGCAGTGGTTCAGCAGCTGGGACTAGTGCTCGAGGAGATCAGCCTTAGGGAGGTGCACCTTCTAGAGCTCAGCAGGGTTCATCTCAGAGTGGTTAGCAGCAGCAACAAGGTTCCCAAGGGAAATGGAAGGGTTTCTAGCAGAAGCAGGGGAACAGGAGTTGGAGGCGCATGAGATTCTTCAACTTTGAGTAGCCAACACAGAGTTGTCATTCATCTTTCAAGGGTAGCGCGCAGCAGTCTAGCACACCACCTGTAGGTAGGGGCTTCGGTAGAGGCACTTGATGTTTTGCATGTGGCCAACAGGGTCACATAGCGAGGATGTGTCCCAATAAGGGCGCATCGGGTTATTCTTAGGGACCAGCGACGTCAGAGCCGACTGTAGGAGATGCAGGCCGTGGGCATCAAGTATTCGCAGCGGTTGACAACTGCCAGGCAGAGCACTAGGGTATAGTCGTTGAGGCTTATGGTATGTTAAAGGGTAACCCAGTTTCTATTCTATTTGATTCTGGAGCATCTGATTCCTTTGTTTCTTCATCTATCGTGACGAGATGTAGATTGGATGCGATAAAGCAAGTCGATAGGTGGCAGGTAGAGTTAGCTTCGGGTGCAAAAGTTGCATCCCTTTCCCTTGTGCTAGAGTGTAGGTTAGAGGTTGGACCTCTCCAAACTACCTTGCACCTTCGTGTTATTCCATTGGGTTCTTATTACGTTGTCATAGGAATGGATTGGCTAGAGGCTCATAGTGCAGTCATTGATTGTCGACATAAGTTGATTAGATGCATTGGGGCATCTGGTAGAGAGGTAGAGGTAGTGGGGGTCTAGAGGCCGATTTCCTTGAGGATCATCTCAGCTATGCAGTTGAGAAGGTGTGTGCAGCAGGGTTGCAAATATTTCACTATTATAGTGGATGATTTGGATCTAGGAGGTGGAGAAGAGGTCTCTCTTGATAGTCACCCCATCCTTTAGGAGTTTTCTGATGTCTTTCCAGATGAGATTCTAGGGATGCCTCCTCAGAGGGACATTGACTTCAAGATAGACTTGGTACCTGGATCAAAGCCCATTTCACAAGCTCCCTATCATATGACTACCTAGGAGCTGAAAGAGCTTAGATTGCAGCTTGAGGAATTGTTAGAGAAGGGTTTTATTCACCCTAGTGTTTCTCCATGGGGAGCACCTATCATCTTCATGAAGAAGAAGGATGGATCACTTCGGTTATGCATTGATTACCGACAGTTGAACAAAGTGACCATCAGAAATCGGTATCCTCTTCCTAGGATTGATGATCTATTCGATCAGATCAAGGGTGCTACCATCTTTTTGAAGATTGACCTCACATCAGGATATCATCAGCATCGAATCTTCGAGTCAGATATTCATAAGACTGTGTTTCGAACACGGTATGGTCACTATGAGTTCACAGTTGTACCATTTGGTTTGACGAATGCACCCTCAGTGTTCATGAGTCTTATGAATGGGGTATTTTGTACATACCTAGACAGGTTTGTTCTTGTGTTCCTAGATGATATTTTGGTATACTCTAGGACAATGGAGGAACATGAGGAGCATTTACGATAGGTATTATAGTTCTTGCGAGATAGTCAGCTATATGCTAACTTGTCGAAGTCTGAATTCTTTAGGACTAAGGTCCAATACCTTGGTCATGTGATCTCAGGGGACGGTATTTCAGTGGATCCTGCAAAGATCCAAGCGATCTTAGATTGGCCTACGCCCACGAATGTGGCAGAGATACGTAGTTTCATGGGGCTAGCAGGTTATTATAGGCGATTTGTACAGGACTTTTCAAGGCTAGGGCATCCTATCATCTCCCTTTAGAGGAAAGGAAAGAGGTTTGAGTGGTCTGAGAAGTGTGAGGCAGCCTTTCAGTGTCTTAAGGGGAAGTTGACCAATGCACCTATACTTGCAATACCGGATCCTATTGGGGACTTTGTAGTTTGTACAGATGCGTCCTTGGAGGGATTAGGTGTAGTATTGATGCAGGAGGGTCGTGTCATTGCATATGAGTCACGGAAGCTCAAGGATCATGAGCTAAACTATCCTACCCACGATCTTGAGTTGGAGGCAATGGTTCATGCATTGACGAGATGGAGGCACTTTCTTCTTGGGCATAGGTTTGAGCTGCATAGTGCTCATAGGAGCCTTCAGTATATCTTCACGCAGCCCAACCTTAATGCTAGGCAAAGGCATTGGATGGAGTTTCTCTGTGAATATGACTTCCAGGTGAAGTATATCCAAGGGAAGGAGAATGTGGTTGCAGATGCCCTCAGTAGGCGAAGGCATGGGATATTTGAGTTGACTCTTATTATTGATTTGCGGAGTCGGATTCTTTCTACCCTCCCAGCTGACAGTTGGGATTAGGATGTTAGGTCGGTGATAGAGATAGGAAGACCCCTTGAGGGTAGATATTTAGGATACTCTCTCGATGTTGATGAGATATTGAGACACACAGGACGCATATACGTTCCCCCATCATGTGAGCTTCGCGCTTTGGTCATGACTGAAGCACATCGTGCACCTTATTCAGCCCATCCAGGGGTGAAGAAGATATATGCAGATTTGCGTCAGTTATATTTTTGGCCAGGGATGAAGCAAGATATTGCAGATTTTGTGTTGAGATGTCTTGACTGTCAATGGGTGAAGGCCAAACACCAACATCCAGCAGGGCTTTTGCAGTCGCATTTAGTACCAGAGTGGAAATGGGATATAATCTCATTAGATTTCATTGTTGGTTTACCCAACTCTTCGAGACAGCATGATGTAATTATGGTGACAATGGATAGGTTGACGAAGGTAGCACACTTCTCACCTATGCGCTCTTCCTATACTGCATCGTCTATAGCTAGAGTGTTCATGGAGGATATAGTGAGGTTACATGGTATTCCGTGTCAGATTATCTCTGACAGGGATCCAGTGTTCACCTCAGCTCTATGGACATCATTACAGCATGTGATGGGAACACAGCTGAATTTTAGTTCAGCTTACCACCCAGAGACAGATGGACAGACTAAGAGGGTCAATCAAATCCTCGAAGACATGTTGCGTATGTATGTGATGGACCAGCAGACACGATGGGAGGACTATCTTTATTTGGTAGAGTTTGCCTATAATAATGGGTTTCAGAGTTCTATCGGCATGGCTCCATTTCAGGCATTGTATGGGTGACCATGTCGCACTCCCTTGATTTGGGATCAACTAGAGGACAGAGTAACTTTGGGTCCTGAAATGTTGCAGGATATGGAGCAGTAGGTGGATAGGATTATAGAGCACTTGGTGGCAGTGCAGGATGGGCAGAAGAAGTATGCAGATGCGCATAGAGTGGATCGTCAGTTTTTCGTAGGCGATAGAGTCTTCTTGCGTGTGCATCCACGAAAGAGTCCAATCCGTTATGGAAAAGGCTCTAAGTTGGCGCCTCGCTTTGTTGGACCCTTCGAGATTCTCGAGAAGATTGGTCCTGTTGCTTACCATCTTGCTTTACCGCCCAGTCTCTCACATGTGCATGACGTATTTCATGTATCAGTTCTTTAGCCGTACCATCTAGACATTTCTCATGTCCTTGATTGGAATTCTTTACAGGTAGAGGACAGGCAGCTGGCTTTGGAGCCCATGGCCGTGGTGGAGCGCAGAACGCTCGCTCTTCAAGGGCGAGATATTGATCAGGTTAGGATCCAGTGGGATCCTAGAGATGACACATCATCCACTTGGGAAGATGCAGCTAGGATGAGGGAACTTCATCCCTATTTGTTTGTAGGCTTCCAAGAGTAAGCCTGACCCTAGTGGGATCCTAGGGATGACACATCATCCACTTGGGAAGATGCAGCTAGGATGAGGGAACTTCATCCCTATTTGTTTGTAGGCTTCCAAGAGTAAGCCTGACCCTAGGGGGGGAGGATGTAACTCCCCTCCATTTTGTTCTTTTGATCGAACAGTGTTCGTTATGTATGTTTTGCTTTGTTAGCACGTTGGTTATAAACTTGATAACTATTGACCGCTAATTGTTAAGCATTGTAAACATTATGTTTTGATGTGATGGCACTTTAATCAGATATTATTATTTCATATTATGGATTAAATTAACATGTATGTGAATTATTGATGTTTATGCTTTGATTATATCAGTGATGATTAGATGCGTCAGTTAGCGATATTGTATTGGTGAAGGGGACGGGATCACATCACTCGCATGAGAGCGCCCTATGATCCCACAATTTTCTCTTCATAGTGTGTTTTAATATATATTTATATGCATGTTTCGACACTCGTATTGTGTGCAAGATGCAGGTACAGGACATCGACCCGACCTGGTTCCACAGGTTTGAGCGTGTCCCTTGTCCAACGAAAAATGATTGGGAGATAGTAGCTAGTTTTTCTGTGTCGTGATATCACCCTAGCCATAGTGTGTCATCGGGTTGTTAGTTGGGATACGTTATTTTCTTTGTTGCCTCTTCTCTCCTTACTTGCGTATTTAAATTTGCAAGATAAATGGTGCTTGTTTTATTCAATGGCATTGTCAAAATAAATAAATGAGTGACTATTAATTAATTAGTTAATTTAATTCAATCAATAAAATAATCTAATCATGGATTAGATTTATTTATTGATAAATTAAATTAAAATATTTGTGTTAGCATTATTAAATATTGAGATTAAATCAAAAAGAAAAGAAAATTAGAACTATGCCTTATATTTCCTTTTTTTTTAAATAAAGTTGAGAGAATGATTTAAATGTGAATTGGTAAATTCAATTTTATTGAAAAAGGAAAATTTAATTATCATTTGGTTGCAAAAATAGATCTTTGTTTTAAAATAATATTGTGCAAATTACACTTGGAAATGAAATTGTTTATGAATTTGAAAAAAATAAAATATCTAGTTTTAGCAATAAATTTTGGTGGGTGAGTTCAAAATTAGGAGCTTGAGAAATTTGGAGAAGGGATTGCATAAGGTAATTCATTTTATTTTTGAATTTTGGAGAGCAAACTTGGAATGGATTTTGGTTGAAGAAAAATTGGGAAGAGAAGATTTGAAAATTGGTGCAGCTGAATTGGAAGGAAAAGGAAAACCTCCATTGAAAGACTTCAAGCTTGGAGAAAACACAAGGTTCATTGTTTAAATTTTGTGCAATTCTTATTTTGAAAATCATTTAGAAGTTGTTCAAATTGTTAAAGAATTCAAAATTGTGAATTAGAAGAAAAACCCATCAAGAAACTCCATTCAAACTTGAATCAAAATTCTCAAAAGATATTGTGAAAACATAGAGATTAAAATTGTGTTATCAAGCTTTGCAACAGAAAAATTTGAACAAACATGGTTATTTCAAATGCAAAATCTTGTAAAATTTCTGTGTTGTGGAAACTTTCATTTTAAATTGGGGAAAGAAAGGGAAATCTTCAAAATGGTTTGATTAAATCCATTATTTTCAAGTTTTATTTCAAGTGATGGGAGTGAGCATTTGCCCAATCTGGGTATGAAGAAATTCTGCATATTTGATTCTTTTAGTTGAAAATTTGGATATATATTTATATATATGTATATATATATATACATACCCAATTGTATATATACATATATACATATATATAAATATATATATATGTTGAATCTTTTTTTTAAAATTTATGAGAAGATAAATTCAAAATTTCATATTCTGGTTTTTACCATAAATATTTTTTTACCAGTCGAAATTATGTGGATTTCATAAAACAAAATCACCGTTTTTATTTGGGCGACGAAATGAGGAAGGGGTTTCCACCCCATGGCAGCCCCATTGGTGGCGTCGACGGCCTGTGGAGGTAGCACCGACGCTACCCACACAGGTCGCCGCCCCCATTAATGGGGGCTGCGTCCCCTGTTAGGGCAGGGCGCGTCCCAAACCCTGTTTGACTCATGCTTCTTTTTAAAAAATTTCTTTTTATATTATATTTATTATATTTATTATATTTATTAAATATAAAGTATATGATATATTTTATATTTAATATATATAATATGAAAATTTGAAATTAATGTTTTACTTTATCATTAAAATATAATTTATATATATATATTTTAATATATATGTTGTATATAATAATTTAAAATTATTTATATATAATATATATATATTATAATATATTTATAATATATTTTAATGTATTTTTAAGTGATTATCATTTGTATTTAGATATTAATTATATATGTGTTTTTAATATATATATATATTTGATTACATAGATGTGTAATATATATATATATATTTAAATGTGAATTATTCTTTTAAAAGAGAAAAGGTATTTGTAAAAGGGATAGATGAAAATTTGTTTATGGAAAATCATTGTTTATCAAAAGAAAAATTGACTTAATTTATTCGGTGGATTGTATCAACAAGAATTAAATGAATAGTCAAACTCTTATGTGATTGTGGAAGAACATAGTTTATTTAACTTGATTAAGTGCACAAATGTGATGAATGATTGGATTTATGAAATCCTAATGTAGATTACCTTATATTGTTTGCAAGCTTCCTTTCATCGTGGGGCGTTCATTCTTGTTGGGATTTGAGTCAGATTTTGTAAGTCTTCCAGATAGAACCATCTTCCATGTTTTGGGGTTGCTGTCATGTCGGTCAACCTTGTTTGCCTTGGGTAGTGCGTAATAGTGTCCAGTGTTGTACCCGGTTATCGTGAACGGGCTTTGTTGACTTCATGTCGTGATTAGGGATTCATTATCCCTAGGTTGCACTTGAGTACCCTTTGGTTGTGGTATAGTTCCACGTGTTGTCTTAGAGAAGTGGCTTACATTGAGGGCCGACACACAAAGTAGTGCCAGGAGATCTCAATGTAAGTTGGTTAATTTAGTGAAAACTTAAACCAATTTATTAGTGTAGGTGGTATCAACATTTAAAAAGATTAATTTTGCCTCACTCATGGACGCAAGTGCTTGTATAGACTTGGGATGAGACGAGAAGGCCTGGAATGGCAAGATCATTATCTTGTCCCTTCGAAAGATAACTGATTTTGCATTGGTTTACATGTGGGGCCGGGAGTCATTAGAGGTTACCAGGATATCCCGAGATGGGGGGCGGGACCTAGGAAGACTTGCCAGGATATCCCATGCGACATTGTGATGACACTTCTCCTAAGTCAACAATATGTTTGTATTCGTGATGTGATCATTTACTTAAAATTTGGAAGCATTGTAACCTTTGTGTCATGTGATGTCATGCTTGTATCTTTTTCAGTTGAGTCATGTTGCCTATGTTTAGGGGTTGTTGGTCTTGACCTGAAATCCTTGTTACTATCTCCTAGCATGGGGGGTGAGCCTTCGGGTATCACTTGGTTGGGTGGAACGTGCACCTTACTCCGTTGGTTTCTTTTATCTTGCTCAAGTGGACGAGACTTTCATGTAGGAGAGCTCGTGGGATCCAGTTGCTACCTTGGCTTCATTTATGTTAGTTATTCTTGTATTTTATTTTACCCCTCATTGTTATGGAGGTGGAAATTTTAATAAGTAATCATGTTATTGATTTACCTCATTTTGGGAATGAGTGATGTAATTTACAATTGTATAACTTATGTTATTGGTAACCATGAAGGATCTCATGGTCTTAAATGAAAATCTCATGTATGGAATGTATGTGCTTTAATTATTTAGGTGAAGGTTGTTATGTTTCATTTCATGCATGTTGTTTTAATTTGTGATTTAAATAATCTTTGTCTCGTAACCCTAGGGAATGGTTGGCTTTGTGTTGTAATCTTTCATGTATTTGTAATTAAAAATAAAAAATAAAAAATAAAAAAAAATTGTGCATTTGTTTAGTAGTTTGCAACTTTCCGTAGGATTGCGTGGCGGGGCATTACACATGGTATTAGAGCCTAGGTTTAAACACTGGGTACTCTGGGATTATGATGAGCCCATTAAGCTTTTAGTTGTGTGGGTTTTACTTGTGCGTTGTGCTTAATACCTTTTTGTGTCTGTGTAGGATTATGCCTCCCAGACGTGGAAGAGGTGGGGGTCGTAGACATGGCCATTTAGGCGGTCGCGTTTGGGAACAACAAGACCCACCGCCGCATGTTCCACTTGTTTCTGACCATGAGGAGCAATAGGCTTCTCAGAATATTTAGGGAGATGGCAATCATAATTCGGATCCACCCAGGATCGAGGACGCTCAGTTGCGTTAGTTGTTAGAGGAGACCCTTGCCCGCCTTGGGCCTAGGCAGGAGGTAGAGCCAGTGGTGGTTAGAGAGAGAGAGGTACCAGTTCAGTCTGATTCAGAGGTAGCAGCCCATATGAGGGACTTTCTTAGAGCACGACCACCCATTTTCGATGGATCGGGCAGTGGTTTGGAGGTAGAGACATGGCTCATTGACTTGACTAGGTGTTTTGCTATGCACCCATACGGGAGCAACACTCGAGCTAGGTGCACTATCATGCACTTGAGGGGATTTTCCTCCACTTGGTGGAGATTAGAGGAGTAGAAGCTCCATCTGGACATTGGTATTGTTTCTTGGGAGTTGTTCCTAGAGCGGTTTCGGGCTAGATTTCTTTCCGAGCATTGGAGGCAGCATCGAGGGGATGAGTTCCACACCCTTCGACAGATG